>JAUMHM010000050.1:16037170-16056694 GCA_032362435.1 Melikaiella ostensackeni | reverse complement strand
AGTCGTTGGAGATCGATAGCGTGTGTCGAAGTAGTTGAGGAGCTGTGCTTCCCACTTCTCACGGCGATATATGTGGGACCTGAGTACAAAACATCTTTCACGTCTCCTTGACCATCTTCTTTCATTTTGATTCCAGCCAGGGTTGCCAGATAAAGCGTTGAGCAAGTCGCTCAAATTGCCAACTTAAGTCGCCCAAAATCATCCAACCCCAAATCTTTATATTATAATTTATAGTCAACGTAGTAAATTAAAATTACCTAGAGAGTTCACTACTGTGTGAGATCGCGTATATCACGAGTGTGCGCAATAGCTATTCCTGTGTCTCTTCTGGTTTAACTAATCATCTAAAAGTCTGCTGTCCAACGAGAAAGCCTAGTAAGTGACATTTGCCATTGTGACTATTTTCAAGCGTACATGCATGGGAAAATAACTTCTATGGCAGAGGTCACTTACTAGGTTTTTGCGTTGGACAACAGAAGAACACACGAATGAATATTGCGCACACTCGGGATATCCGTGATCTTCCAGCATGGTTTGCGCCCAAATTTAAGAATGAGAAAAATCACAATTTATTTATTATTAGTCTGATAATATTAATAAATATAATTAAGAAAACCTTGAGTATGAAAGTGAGTGAATATCTATAAACTCTTAATTATATAATTTCTAAACTACCTAACTTATCAAAATTTTTTTAATTTACATATTTCGAATATTTTTGGAACGTAATACAAGGATATAGTATATGAAATAGTATGTATTTAGCTCTTACTTAAATCTTTAAACACAATGAAGCAATGACCTGAGAACCATAGGCGATTGTCATATAGTCTTGTATTTGTTATCAGGCTTATTTCGAGTCTAAGTACAGTCTTTTTAAGACTTATGAGGCAATGCCTCGACTTTGAAGTTACACTTACAAATTTTGGTAAAAGTATGAAAGCTCGTCGTGAACAGTTTTTTTAGTTTAGCATTCTTCATCAGTCTTTGTGCACTGTTGAATGACGTAAATTAAGTTAAAGAATTGAATCGGGGTAAATTTTCAAAACATTGTAAAATCCGAAATTTAACATGTAAAGCCCATAATTAAATGTGACAATTTTATGAACGCTATTAGTATTTTGATCCTGCTGAATATTTTTACAACAAATGTATTATTAGGCATAGTATATATACCTGTATTAGTTTGGATGAAAATGAAAGATTCAAAGGATGAAGTTATGTAAAAAACAAGAAATATTTTTATTTTGAGTTGATGAAATCGTTGAGGTTAGAAATGCGTAGCCCACGTTGAGAAGTTAGAGATATGTGTTTTTAAACTTTATTAAAACTTGTTTACTTACCTTTGAACAAGGATAAATCCTCCCAAGATTTTTGATATGTTAATGTTTGTCATATTTACTGTAATCCCGAGACTAAGATTCTTTGGACATTTTGCACTTCAAAGCAAGCGATGGTCAAGCATTACATAGTTATCATTTGTAAATCCAAACTAGTCAGAAAGTGTGACACAAAGTTCACCAACGACGTAACGTAAAAATAGAAATGAGATTTCAGCCTTTACTTGTTCTTGCATTTTTGACAGGTTGGTTGGTGAGGTGATAAATATTTCAACCAATGAGAAGGAGCAATGAATGTACTCCAACAAATGATCACCGTGATCACCTATGATTGGCTGAAAACAGGCATTATTTTTCTTATGCAAATACGCAATCACCAATCAGAAAGCACAATAATTGCATGTATCATTCATTGAGGAATGCTGTGTCAGAGAGAAATCTCAAATTTGTATTGACGGGCATTCAAATCGTAAAAATTGCCGGAGTGCTGTAAAAAGTCGCTCAATTTGTCGCCCGGCGACTTTTTACATTCCTTGTCGCCACAAGCCTATTCCAAGTCACCCAATTGGTGATAAGTCGCCTAATCTGGCAAGCCTGATTCCAGCATACACCGACGGTATTAACTTGTGTCCACCAGCGACGACCCAGTCATGGTCCGGTAATCTCACTCGATACTCCAAGTGGATAAGAAACGGAGCTTGAGCTTCAGATGCCGTTTTTTCCATGAGTACCCGTGCTTTATCATCTTGTGAGATGAAAGCAACCTTTTGAGAGATAAGGACATGTGTTTTAAGATAAACATGCAATTACAGGAAAATGCAGTAGTATTTGTGAGTTCATTAAAGATACAGGTACCTGATCGGGGCCGAGAATTAATCCCAAAGTCTCTAAACTCCTTATCGTAGCCATGCAAAAGTTTTGATCGACGTGGATTTGTGCAAATCAGCTTGAGGTCGAGAAAGCTTGACAGAGACCGTCAATATGTGCCGCTTTCCTTCACAAGAATAAGAGTTTCAAGGCAATGAACGAAAATGAGTGGCAGTTTGCGATCAGTTAAAGCCCACTTCCAACAGTTGTTCTCGCAATCGATCTAGAGTTTGACATACTTGGATCGTTTCTGAACGGCGTCGAATATCTGCACGAGCCCCATAAGATGCTATATCTACAATTGCTTTCAGAAGTTCAGGCTGATCGGTCTCTACTCTGGGACGTCCTGGTTTGCCTCTCATTTTAAGTTTGTGAATCGCATTCTCGCCATCACTACAAACTTCTTCGAAACGCTTACTTTGTTCCTTTCTGAAACTTCGCTGTCTTTCTGCATTTTGCTTCAAAACTCGCAGTTTCAATTTTGGACCTTCAAGACCAAGTTTCAGCCTTTTTATACGTTGTCGATTCGCCGTGTCTCCAAAACCTGCATCGCGCTTCTGAACCTCAAAATTAAGCGCACCTTCTAGATTTTGGATGTTTCATTTTATAGTATTCTGAGCTGGTGTAAAAAATTTTCGAGTCGTAAAATTCGTAGATGAACTTTGAAGTTCTTCGTCTTGATCTTCATCAGCACTTAACAGCACCTGTTTCTCTTTTCGTTCACCTGTGATAAATCGAATTCATATTTATAAAACTTTTTGTATCATTTTAATTTTTTATTTATCAATTGTCATTTTTTACCAGTATCTTTTGAGACGGCTTCATTGCGACAATTCTCAGAAATGACCTGAAACGTCGAGGCTTCATCTATTAAGCAAGATGAAATAGAACTGATTTTCTGTAGCACACATATAACAAATTTTCAAAAATCAAAGGACATATGTGGGCGTCCGCATGAAAAGGACAATTATGATCGGTTTTAGTTTAGGAGATATTCGTGTTTTTCTAGTTTAGGGTTCAAAATGACCATTTTCGGATTTGTTTGGGGGATGATACTATGACTCACACTGAATCTATCGGCATCATACTCATGTCTCAGATGCAACCGGAAGTGAGTGTATTTTCAGTTTCAAAAAAAGAGGAAAGGGCCCTTATGACCGATCGTCATAAAAAGTGCAGCATTCTGTTATTCAGCGGTGTGTTTTGGGTTGCTTTGCCCCTGAAACACATCAGCTGATGTTTTGAAACAATTTGGGTGCCACTTACAGTCATTAAATATTTGTTTTAATTGTTCCTTCTAATTATTCGTTTCACTTCACCATTTTTAATTTGACGTGAAAGTTTCCATAAATAAGTAACCTCTTCGTTATTATATTTTCGTTATTATAAATAATAATTTAAAAGGTTTTCAAAATGAAAATCATTAGAAACGATCTCTCTATTTGTAATTTATTTATTTCATTTGAATATTTTCGCGAGGATACATTTTTTCAAACGTTTTTTCTCAAATTTAAACTTCTGAAGGTCATAACTTTTTCATTTTTTAATGTGAAAAAATCGTATATTTCAAGTTATTCAAAAGTCTGTCAGGAACACGATTCCGAACCAAACTCCATAATGAAAAAGTAGAACCTTCAAAAAAAAATTTTCAAGTAAAAGGGCCCTTATGGACGATCATTATGAAAACAATGTTATAATTGTTATTATACGTTATAATAATGTCAATGCTGCCATTTTTTAATGTTTGTGACGCTTTTGTTTGATTTAATTAAAAACCTGTTCAACTTCCGACTGTAAGTATATTTTCTGTTTACCTGAACTTTAACTTTGATTTTTTCGAAATGAGTTTTCATGAATTTTCAACTTCAAAAGTGCCCCGGTGACAGGTTTTTCAACATAAAGTGTTTATGTTGGGCTTAAAATGTCGGGAATTCATCCGGCTATACGGCCCTATACATAACTCTAGCCAACCATAAGGGCCCTCTTCATGCGGAGGCCCACATATACTTAACCGAAACATTAGACAAGTTGGCCGAAAACTTCATTCTCAAAATTCCCTGATATTTCCTGACCACTAACATTCAAATATCAGAATTTGTATCTTGTAATATTTTTAACGTAAGATCCTTTATAAACAGAATAAAACAATATTTTATATCGAAATTTGAAATCTTCAAATTCATTTATTTATTTCAAACAAAAAATTACTTTTTAACAAAATTTTTCAATTTTCGACAAAATAATTGTATTTCCAACAAAATAGTTGAACTTCCAACCCGAAAAGATGAACTCCCAACAAGAAAGTGCAGAGGCTGAATTCTGAACTCGAAAGCATGTAATTTATAAAAAAAAATTTAATCAAAAAGACGAATTTTCAACAAATAGAGATTTTTCGGTCAAGAAAGAGAAAAAAGTCTACCTAAATTGTTGAACCTTTAAGACAAAAGACAATTATTCTGTACAAAAAATGAATTTGCAGCCATAAAATATGAATTTTCAACAAAAAAAAATAGTAATTTTAAACGAAAATGTTACATTTCTACCCGAACAGGATGCAAATTTAAACAACAAGGTTATTTTTCTACCAGAAAAGCAGAATTCTCAACGTAAAAAGATCAATTTGAAAAACAAATAATTAAAGATACATGGTCTAAGAGATTAATTTCAAACGAACAAAGAACTACCTTAAAAAAATATTTTACTTCTCAACGAAATAGTTAAATTTTTATCCAAAGAGACATTCAATCAAAAAAATTAATTTACAACAAATGAGTTGAAATTTTACCTAGGCAGTTGAATTTTCAATAAAAAATATTAATTTTCAATCGAAGAAGATCAATTTTTGAGAAAATATTTTAACTTTTCACCAAAGAGATGAATTTTCAACTAAAAATATAAATCTTAAAAAAAGGATTTATTGACAAAGTTGTTGAAAAAAAATTTCAAAATAAAATAATTCAATCCTCTAGCAAAAAAAGATTAATCCTCAACCAAAAAGTTGCATTCTCATCCAAGAAAGATGCAGTTTATACTAAAACAGATTGATTTTTAAATTAAAAAGACAAATAAAAAAAAGATACTTGCACCCAAAATAATTTCATTTGACTTTTCAATACCAAAATACGAATTTCAAACAATAAGTCAAATTTATACAAAATATTCGAATTTTCAACCAAAAAAGGATAACTTTTCAACAAAAATGTCAAATTTTCAGCCAAATAATAAAATTTATAACTAAAAAGATAATATTCAGGTGGCACCAACTGAAATAAAAGAAGTGAAAATAAAAATACAAGACAAATAAATCAGTAATAAGAATATCATATCAGAGCTACAGCAAAACTTCATTTTGAAAATTTTCTAATTTTTCCGTGACGAATTTTTGATATTCTCTGACCACTAATGTTCAAAGGCCAGAATCTTAAACTTCTAACAAGAACTTGCAAGATTTTTTTGTTGAGTCCCTGACTTTTTCCTGATTCTCAAGTTTTTCCTGACCTACGGCCACCCTTAACTAAGTAACAAATTAAAGTATAAAGGAATAAAAGGTTTTTAATAGCAATACATAGAAAATTTTAATTTTTGCATCTTTTTCTATCAGATGCAGCTTTTACCTTTATATCAATTTCTTTAATTCATCATAATTTTTATTTTTCATTCAGAGATGGAAATAAATATAAGTCCAGAACTTTGGAATTTCGTCATCCGGGTACACTCGAAGAGTGTGGGCCTGTGTCAGCTAGAGACACTGTAATATCTCCAGACTGTTAATTGTCGGCAGGTACGTCTTCATACGTGTGATATTGAAAACTGTCTATTTTGACATGGATGGCTGTATTATATCCACATCGGCAATCACGGCCCTCACCCTCGCCTTTGGAATTTTCGTAACTGCTTCTGACGAATTTTCTAGTTTCTTGTCCTTGATGCTCCACAGTCGTTGTTCCTCTCATTGTTTTTCGATCGATCGTTTCAGTTTAATGGCATTGTTTGAAGCAAAGGTGAAATATTCTTCCTTTTTAGCACCATGATGAAAGCAGTAGACACGACTATGAGGTAATTTCTTGAATGATGGACAAGTCAGTTCCTCCAAGTTCACGATTTGCCTGCTAGTGATTTTCCGCAAAAGTTGTGCCTTCTCTCGTTTTCGTGTGTAGATTTGTCCAGCTGTTCTTGCAACGTCTCGCAGATTGTAATAGATGAATTTGATGGGTAGGGGAGCATGGGGCATTGTCGACAGTGCGGTAAAGTCGACACCCGTTCGTTAAAAAAAAACTATAAATCATATCGACGTAATTTTTTTACCGAATGTAGATCCTAAGAGCCCTACATTACCAACGAAGTTTGGCGGCATTCTAGGTTATGGGAAATTTGTTATTACGCCACATGTGTTTTTGGCACCCAGAAGTAAAATTTTCCGATCGTGTGAAGTTTGGTTTTTTGAGAATCGTACATTGCGAAGAGTTATCAAGGTATGTTGGTTTTATTCAGTAGAGTTCACAGAAGATATGAGTGACACTCGTCATAAAATTTTATTATATTATCATGATTTTTATGTAACTTGTTTGCGAAAATGTCGTGTGGGGCATTGTCGACACTATGTATGTGGGGTAAAGTCGACACCGACACTAACCAATACTACGCGTGTTTGCCTCTATGTACTGAACAAAATTGAATGCGTTGCAGAATTTTGATCAATCTTGCCACGTTTGCCACCCAATGGTACGCAATTATAAAAGGAAAACGGTTCCCGTAAGCGTGGAAAATCTCAAAACGGCCATCCACGCGGTACGATCGGAAGGCTTCGCTATAAAAGCTGCAGCTAAAAAATATGAAATTCCCCGAGGAACATTAATTAGTTGGCTGAAAAAAACTTCAATGGAGCAAGTTGATATAAACGAGATTCCAACGATTGTTCGCGGTTTAAAACCGGTAAGTTATTTTAATTTCTGAAGTGTATTTATCACTCGGTATGATAATATGACAATATTATGAATTTGAATTTAGAGATTGATTCTTCAATTGATGTAAACATTTGACTTTTAATTTTCTTAAAAGTTTTAGAGTCTTAAAATTAAAAATGATTAATTTTTAATTAAAGTCTTAAAATTAAAAATTTGAATTTTGATTTTAAAATTAAAATTAAAATTTAAAATTAAAAATTTTCTTAAAAGTTTTAGTCTTAAAATTAAAAATGATTAATTTTAATTAAAGTCTTAAAATTAAAAATTTTAATTTTGATTTTAAAATTAAAATTAAAATTTAAAATTAAAAATGACTTTTAATTTTAAGAAAATTAAGTCATTTTAATTTTCTTAAAATTTTTAGAGTCGTGATAAGATATCGTTATTGAAATATTTCAAATTTATCTCAGGCTTTTTTGGTGAGATAAAAATATTTTATGCTTCCAGGTTTTCGATGCTGATGCCGAGAGGACTTTGGAAGAATACATCCAACTTTGCAATGACATGTACTTCGGTATGTCTGCAATGCAATTACGAAGGCTTGCTTACGAATTCGGCAAAAAATTGGATCTGCACGTGCCTCTTACTTGGGAACCAAAACGGATGGCTGGTATTGAATGGTTTCGTTCATTTATGAAACGACACCCTTCTCTGTCATTAAGGAAACCACAGGCAACCAGTCTGGCTCGTGCCACTAGTTTCAACAAAGCCAACGTGACAAAATTTTTCAACCTTCTCAAGAAGGTTCTCGATGAAAATGCTCTGCCGTTGTTCAATATATGGAATATGGACGAGACTGGAGTGACAACGGTCCAGACGCCTCAAACCGTCATTGCTCGACGTGGATCAAAGCAAGTTGGTCGAGTGACTTCGGCAGAACGGGGTACCCTTGTAACTGTTGCCATGGCAATATCAGCTGGAGGACGCTTTTTGCCACCATTTTTTGTTTTTCCTCGAAAAAAATATAAGGACCATTTTGTCAATGGAGGACCACCAGGATGCGTCGGTGTCGCAAACAAGAGTGGATGGATGACCGCAGAACATTTCTTCACTTTTATTCAATTTTTTCAAAGTCACGTTCGAGCATCTGTCGAGACTCCAGTTCTTCTGATTCTTGATAATCACGAATCTCACTTGAACCTTGCTGCCATTGATTATTGCGTGGATAACGGCATTATACTTCTGTCTTTACCACCCCATTGTTCGCATAAATTGCAGCCATTGGACCGCACTGTATATCGTGCCCTGAAAACAGCGATCAACTCACAGTATGACTACTGGATGACATCAAATCCAGGAAGAAGCATGTCAATTTATGACATTCCTTCAATCGTCAACAAAGCAATACCATCAGCTTTAACGTATCAAAACATTGTCTCCGGATTTAAATGCACTGGCATTTCTCCATTCAATCCCGACATATTTCAAGAATTCGAATTTTTGCCAAGCAGCGTCACTGACCGTGAAAACCCTGATGCAACGATTATAAGTCATGAAGACGCATCCCCGCTTCCTGGTCCATCAACTGATTTTTCTGCCAACGAATCAACTGTCTCCGAAAGTATGAGCGCTGATGATAGGAATACGAGTCTGACAGAGGTTTTGCATACATTGCAACCCCTTCCGAAAGCTGGTCCCAGAAAAGAAACTCGCAAAGGACGTAAACGCCGTAAAGCAGCAGTTCTTACAGATCCTGAACAAAAGAAGGAATTAGAAGAAGAACGAAGAGCAAAAGAAAATCGAAACTCATCTGCCACAACGCCTAAAAAAAGAGGACGTCCACGAAAAATTCCTGAAAAACTGAAAAAAGGCACTTGCTTCTCCCAAAAAGTGACGAAGTCTAAAAAAAAGATAACTCGAGAATCAGAAAGTGACGGTTAAATTACTGTATTTTGTAAACATGTTACTTATTCACGAATAAATATTGATACCTAATGATTTTGTGTTCATTTTCTTCGAGTTTCAGGTATGTGTCTACTTTGCCCCAGGGGGTGTCGACTTTACCCCACGATTTTTCAATTCCTGAATTTGACAACACTTCAGTTTTTCGTTTACCACACTCACCCTCTTGACAATAAACCAAAAAACTTCTTAAATTCTGTTAGCCAGATCTTTTTCGAATATAACGATATGCATTACATTAACAAAAAATATATTTTCACTATCAAAAAACGACTTTGAAAAAAAGGTGTCGACAATGCCCCATGCTCCCCTACTGTATCTTCTATACTTGTTCGCGACTTCGAGACGCGTCGAATGACCTATTGCGACGAGTCTTCCATGACCTCTTATGATGTAGCAATACCGATTTATAAATTTAAAAAATATATTGTTTATCTTGTTCATATGGGGAAAACTTTTTAATATTGGGAATACAATAATACTGTATATTATGTATTTGTTCGCGTCTTTGAGACGTGTCGATTGACCTATTGAAAAACCTTTCATGACCTTCCATGAACTACCAATACCGTTTTTAAATTAAAAAAAAATGATTTCACTTGTTTATATAAGGAAAACTTTTCATATCAGGAATTTAATACTACTGTATTTGATGTAATTGTTCGCGTTTGCGTGTCGCTTCGAATGATCTATTGAGTGACCTTTGATGACCTTTCATGATCTATCAATAGCGGTTTATAAAATTCAAAAAAATTTGTTACTTTGTTTATATGTATAAGGAAAACTCACTTAATATTTGAAATATAACACTACTGTAACTTAAAAAGTGGTTCGTTGCAACAAGACACATTGACTGACCTCTATGGCAAAACAAATTTACTGTGATTTTTCAATTTATTAGAAAAAAAAACGAGACAATCAACTTCACGGTTGAAACTTTTTTCAATGATGCAATTTTCTATCGACACGAAGTACAGTGTTCAAAGTCACGACGTGAACTGACATTGATTGTGAGAAGGAAACCTCTCAAAAATTGTCAGATTTTTGGAACTATAGTCCCACTTATTGGAGAGAGAAGTGTTTCTTAATTGAAATAACAACTTCATAACTTATGTAACTCGAAATAACTTCTCCTTGGGAGTTGAGTTTGCTCTTGATTTCTGGATATCAATAAATTCTCGTTTGAGAAAGATGAGATCGGAAAATGGAAATTCCATGAGGTGTTTAATTCGCTTCTAGAACTGGACACGGAATTAATTAAAGGCGACGTTTGTTTCCACCGGGTCGGTGCACTTAATCGACAAGAATTCGCCAGTAGACGAACCTTTCTCAAATAAATCTAAGCTCTACCCTCGCAACATGACGTTACGTCCTGCTTCTCCTCGATCCTCGCAGTTAGATAGAACTGCCTCGATCCGTCATTGCGACAGCCTTCCCACAACTGGCATGAGACAAATCGAGGGGAGCCACCGACAAAACTCCCTTGTACTTCTCTATAGTTACGATGGAAACCAATAAATAGTCAATACTGACGTAAGAAACTTCCTGACATTTCTGCGAAACACAGATTCATTATCATTGAACTGACAAACCGTTCCTATTAAGCTATACTATCAAAGCATCATTCAATGTAACATTTTGTTATCATTCAATATATCAATATATCAGCCCTAAATTATTCATGAAATTATAAAAATAACAGTATAATTAACAAGAAATTCATTTCATGTAGTAGCCAAACAACAACATTTTCATTTCCATTTCAAAGTGCAAATACGTGTTTACTGTTTACTCTAAGTTCGGGAAGCACATGATAAATTTCGTATATATAGCTCTGGATCTGAGCCTGTTTCGTAAGACTGCGGTAAGATGAGCCAAGACTTTTTGTGTCAGTCGACGACTTTTGCCCTAATTCAATTTGAGGGGCCAAGCAAAAAGAAATCAGAAAAAGAAAAATGAAAAAAGATTGGAGCGGAAGGGGGACAGGGAGCGTGGAAGTTGCAAAGGACAAGAACGGAACCACGCTGCGGTGGTCAGCCGAATAGAAGGCAAGACAAGACTGAGCTTTATTGTCCGGAACTGATGAAATACGAATACAGTGCGCCCATCCTACCAACCCAAAACTCGATTCCAACGAGCTAGCCGATAAAGTTTGCCAAACCCAACATCAAAATGCTCCATGGAAGAGACAAAGCTCTATGAAAGCAAAAGAAATTCAATCAACCCCCGTTCAAGGAACCATTCTTCGTATCTTTTCAGCAAACTAGGCTTGTAAAAATATAAACTCTTGATCGAATTTTATTAATTCAAAATCGCTTTTCGTATACGTACTTTAAGTTTGTAAATAATTTATTGTTACCATATTTTTAACGTTTGAAATGTCTTACTTTTCGGGATTAAAGTGCCACTTGAAACCGGCATTGAGAATTCGTGTAGAACACATGATATCAGCTCGAACCAGTCAATTTATTTGGCAAAAGTTGGAGTAGCGACCAATTTTGAAGATTGCGTTTTGTAAAGGACAGTGCGCGAACGTCCACGACAAGGATGACAAAAGAAGAAACTGTGACATGTTTCGCAGACTTTATCCAGGGAAGGAGAGGACACAACGCGACTGAGTCGAAGTTGGAAGAAAAGTCCGAAGATAAATGGTGCTTCGATTCGCACGTCGCGTCCAAGGCCAGTGAACAACGGCTTGCCAAGATATCGACGGATCCTTGGGGACCGGAAGAAGGGAAAATGAAGAAAAACGAGAAGAAAATAACCATTTTCTACTGCGATTCGACAAGGTTCTTGACCTTAAAGGCCCACTCTCTTCTGATAATAAGCATCTAGAAAGCTTCTTTATCCTCTATTATATTAACGTTGAAAAACAGTATAACTTATTAAAATCTATGATTGGATCTAGAAGCTGGAAGCGCCTAACATGCTTGACCAACTGAACTCTCACATTTAAGAACAGTCAGGATTTTACAACAGTGCTTTCATTTTCGTACAGTGAGAAGTGTCAAGAACATTAAAGAGTACAATTCGTCTCATCAATGAAGTATTACGACAACGAAAGTAGAAGAAAAGAAGCAGGAAAAATGTACATTTTGTAGAAGTCTATATCTTGAAGGTGAACATTTGTCCTCTCATTTTCACTCCTTCATTTTCTGTCTCTTTCCATTACTTTCATTGGCGGGTGTACTTCAGAGTTGGCCAAAAAGAAAAACGGAACACGGCAATCGCAAATTCCGCTGCGAGCGAGGAGTGGTCTCTGAGGACTCGGAATGTTTTCATTTCAACAACCACCCACTCTTGTATCTCCCTCTACACTCTACAGTCCGTACTTCTATAAGGTGCTCTCAACCCTCACAGCACCCTTAAGCCCTTCGCTCTCAATCACCCAAGCGGCCCGTTTCGCGTTTTTAACCCATTATTTCGGGCATTTACAGCTACCGCGTTTCCTTTGAAGTCGAGAGTTTTGTCTGCAGGTGCTGAATTCAAAATTGTCGTTCTACAAGTGTAGAAATAGCTTCGACTAAATTGGTATAATGTAATAGCGACATTACAGATCTTGCGGAAAATCCGGCGAAATTCATTAATACGAAAAACGATAGATGGAAACGTACAGGAAAACCTCTCCCCCCTCTGAGTACGGAACCTACCTGACGTGTATCGTCTACCTGCACCGAGCTTCTGAAATTGTAATTTCATTCACTGAAATGCCTGTTTGTCATAGGGGCTAAATTCTAGACTGGTTATGGTGCGCAACGATAAGAAGGGCAGAAAAGTAAACTGCCGTGTGATTCTCATTTTTCTCAAGCTCCCTCTTTTTACATTCTCATCCAAAATGATGACGTATTATTTTTATGTAAAATTTGACTTCGTCGCTTTTTATCAAATCTTCACGTTATGAGAACCCCTGAGTCAGAACAAAAAACAAGTTTTATGAAGGTCTGTCTGTCTGTCTGCAGTCTGTAATATCGTGTAGGCACGATAACATTGTGAAGAATGATCAGATTGGATTGATCTTTGGTACACTTTTTTAAGACCTAAAAAGAAAGAGCGAGTTCATTAACCAGCTATTTTTGACCAACGGTTATGGATTTATTCATCAACAATGCTTTTAAAAAATTAAAAATTCAAGTTTTGTGAATTTTGAAATACTGATCTTCAGGTCTTCGTGTTCTTCTGTAAATTGTGCATATTATAACTCATTAAGATCACATAGCAGAAGCTTTTTCTGGACATGTGAACGAGTTCCATCATCATTTTTTACCGACACAAAGTCTTTCAACCCTGGCATCATTCGACTAATGTCATCGCGTTCATAAAAATTCTTTACAAGAGTTTCAGTTTCCAGGGGCAATGCTCTTCCTGTTTTTGGGTTCAGGAGTATAAGAATCCCATATTGTGAAACTAATTTTTTCACATTTTTTGCTTACCACTCTGACGTATCAAATACTTTCATTAGTTTTCTGCGTCCCCAAGATCTTGGTGCAAGTGAAAGGAGTTGAAATCTTTCTTATTTATTTTTAGAGACTTCAAATTTATTAATAATATCATGAAGTACTCCAACGCCCGACTTATGATACTCCTCACACAGAATCTTTGTGCTATTAAACTCTGAAGGTATTGAAAAATCTAGATCACTTTTATTATCATCTACCTGATCATCATCAACATTATCATTGAAAATCATTTCATGATCCTCGTCAACAACAATGTCAGTATCTGACTGAAATTGACTAGGAAGTTCTGCAGTATTGTTACAATTCAAAGATGAACTTGCTTT
Source organism: Melikaiella ostensackeni (assembly GCA_032362435.1). Lineage (NCBI taxonomy): Eukaryota > Metazoa > Arthropoda > Insecta > Hymenoptera > Cynipidae > Melikaiella > Melikaiella ostensackeni. The sequence continues at coordinate 16,042,841 of JAUMHM010000050.1, read as the reverse complement.
TGAGTCGGTGAGTTCAAATCTACATGCGGCGCAAGTTTGTGATTCTTCAGGTAGGTTTGGAAACTTTGAACGTAAATTGCCAGAAATACAACGCAGGGTTGTTCCCTTATGTTTCTTTTTTTAGAACGGATTAATGCATCTATCCTTCCAAACGAGATCTTTTTCAGAACACATCGTGAGAGAAGCACTTCTTCGAAATTGAAGAAGAAAGCTTACATAGAAAGCATGTAATATACGAAATAAACAGAAAAGAAAGACAGAAGAAGAAACATGAGAAAGAAAAAAGTGAATATCACGACTGCTGATATAATTGTCTATTGAAATCAGAATGATTCAATAGAGTCAACAGAATAATGTTTTGAAAATGAATTATTTTCGCAGACAAACCTGCTTTAAGAAACTTTTATCAGATAAGATTCGGAAATACTATAATGTACGCAAATCATATGTTGGGTTATTATGCCATGAAGAAGTATTTTCTCTTACGAGAAATACGAATAGTAGCCCTCTAGTGCCAGACGTGACGAAACAAAGAAACAATCGAAGACAAATGAATAAAGAAACAAATGAATAAAGCAATAAGTGACTGATTTTCGAAACTGGAGGTCAAATTTTTTTTTTTCAAAAATGTTTATAATTAGTAGAAATATCGTGAGAGTCTGTCGAAAACATATCAAGTAAAATTTCGTTTTCTGCAAAAGGAAAAAAATTATATACGTTTCAAGAAGAGGCTTTCCATCAAAAGTAAAAAAATTCAACCCCCCCTACTTTTGCAAATATTTGTCAAAACAAAAAAAAATTCTGTACGAAGTGCCATCCAATAGGACTTCATTCAGCCAAACTTTAGGCACGATCGGACGACCTCGTTTTTTGGGGTGGGTACACTTGAGAAATTTTGCCCTATGTGTCGACCCCGCGGTGCCATTTTAGCAATTTCAGCTCCCTTCTTTCTGTTGATGCAGTAGCTCCTAGATGGATAGATGAGGTTTTCGACCCTCCTACCTCAATCATCCCACCAATAACGTATTGTCGACTTTGCTTTTCCTTCTCCCACGGTCATTCGTGGGCGTCCTTGTGAAAAATATTCTGAAAACAGCACACAGCAAAAAGGCGGACAGAGAGGACAAGTCATGAAAATACAAAAAAAAGGGAGGAAAACTTCACAGAAACAAACCTTGCGCGTCTTTCCTTATTTTTCTTCGATGAAACTTCCACAGACAAAGAAATCAAGGATACATAGTATGTAACAAAAATGAGAAAGGTCGTCAGTCCTCACCTGAAACAAAAAAGTGCTACTTAATCGTATTGTTTATAGGAGAAGAAAAGAAATTAATCTCTAAAAATAAATCCTTCTATCGATTTCTTTTATAGTTCCTTCTAAGCGCTTTGTGTCAAGAATATCAAGATAAATTGCTGTAAATTGCATACGACTATTATTTTGTATGTTTTACGACATGAAACATTGTTTACTTTTAATTTAATATTATGTACACGCCTGTAACAGCTTGTGGGAAAAGCCAACTTTTATGACGAGAAACTGCCATTACATCCTTCGTTCCGTCGATATTGCCTCGAATTATACCAACAAAGCATTTTAGTATAAGCTCTGAGATAGACGATACGGCGAATTTAATAAATCTTAGACTGTATACGTTTCAGAAGCATACAACGGGAGGAAAATCTCATTGAGTCAACAAAATTTTTTCTCATTAGCAACATTTCAGTAGATCAATCGAATGATATTGTGAAATTGTTTCTAATTTCATAATTTACCAGTTTTTAAAAATTAATAGATAAGTGAAACTATACCAAGCGTAAAGCATGCACGAACTTCATGCCACGATTCACACGCAAGCCTTAAGAGTGGGGGCCAAATGCTTTAAGCAAGTCATTAGGCGCTCCGCGATCAGCCCAGTACAGTACAGATGTCATTTCTATACCAAGAATAAGGTGCGCAGGGACGAAGACGAACAAAGTATCGTCGCCCAAATAAGGGATTGTGGCTACCAATTTAAAGTTCGAAATTCAGGGTGAAGCCTAATGAAAAGCACAACGAGATTTTGCAACAAAAAAATATATTATTTTTGAAATGAAAAAATATTTTTTTGAAATAATCATATTTCTGTGCTTCGTTGAATTCGTAATTTCTTTGTTTTTGAAATTTGGAGTTGTAAGTTTTTTAATTGATCTTCTATAAAATGCAATAAAATATATTCACAATAAAGTTTAGTAAAAGTTTCATTTTTTCCTTTAAATCCCTTTTCTTTTACGACAAAAATAGGCATAACCATTTTTAAATTTTAAAAAAAGCAGTATTTTCGTGTATAATACATGGTAGAACAAAACGTGATGAAATAGCAGCGGGTTTTCTTATAATATTGAAACTTAATCTATTCAAAAAACCCAACAACAGGGAATACTTTCTTCTATCTCGCGTTGTTTTTGATATACCTACTAAAAATTTTATTTTCTTGTTAAATTAGTTTTCCTTTAATGATAAATATTGATACTAAAACTACGGAAGAAAATATAATCTAGCCGAAAATAAGCCGGATTCACCATATTTAGTTTTATTTGATTTAACGAAAATATACTTTGAAATGTACATTTTTTAATTTAAAAGTGCATAGCAAACTCACGAATTATATTGTTTCTTCAGTGAACTAAAGAACATTTTTAGTTGGTCGAACTGTTTAGGTTGGTAAAATATGCCGCTGCGTATTCATTTATTGGTTGGCATACTCAATAAAATAAACTAAGTAATTGGTCAAACTATTTTTTCCAGTTGGTTGCATAACCAATGTGGCTAACAGAAATGAGCTATTTATATTTTAAGAGAGAAAATGTACACATGATGATAATCTATAGTTTTGTAATTTCAATTTCAGTGATCATTCCTTAAAATGTGTTTCTATCTTTAAAATCAATTCTACAAGAGTTCCGTTTACTTGAATTAATAAAACGATAATTGTATTTTCTTAAAATGAGCACAAAACTTCGAATTATGATTAAATTTTATAACTGGATACAATATAAGATTTCAATAGTAATTCTTTCTTCAATTAAACGAATGAAACTACGACATCTCATGGTATTTAATGCCATTAGCGTATCAAATACTTATTAATATATTTTGGACTCATTTGCATTTCTTATGGTGACTAGAATATTTACGAACGAAATAAATATTTCTGCATTCCTTCCAACTTTTTTCTTTGTTGAAATAGAAGAATGGATGATATTATTCGGAAAGTATTTTGTCGCCTCTCAATATTTTTATTTGATGGCGAAAAAGTAACATCAAACGCCTTCAATATTTCTATGTTTTTATTTTTTAACTTCTACTTTGTGTCCGGAAAGAGTTAAATTAATTTCAAGACGTTACTAACATTGTGTCATTTCTAATTCTTATATTGTTCTCTATATTTGAGAGTATTAGTTTTAAATATATTGAATGTTAGAATAAAGTTTTGAAGCTGGCAGAAAGCAGGATTATTTTTTAAAATACAAAAATTTAAAACCTTGAAAAATTATAAATGTGAACAAAGTACAAATTTTCAAAACCTAGATTATTTCAGGTGTTAATATTAGAAAAATTTGTGCCTTTCATTTTAGGGAAACTGTAAAGAATATTTTTGCTAAATTCTCCCTATTGTCATTTGATAGCAAAAATTGCACAGATGCCTTCAATTTTTCTATGTTTCAATGTTTAAATTTATAATATAAGCCAGAAAAATAATAAAATATAAAACGTGTGCCAATTTTTCAAATTTTGTAAGGTATATAAACAGAGAGCGGACGAGCCCAGTCTGAAGTTGCGCATCGAGCCTAGGCTCGGTTCCTTCGTTGGGGAGAACCAACGAATGGGCGAAAGTGGTGAGAGAGCGCGCGCACACCGGACACATACGGCGTCTTATGTCGCGCACGGACGATCACGCACGATTCCTCGGGCCCCCTCTCCACCTAACCACCACTTTTTACTCATTCGATGCGCGGCTTATTTGGTTGTTGACATATGCTTCGCTGCAATTCAATGTTTCAGATTGTTTTACAGATGCTGTATGAAAATAATAATGGATAATATTATTATTGATGAAGTTCCTACGTGTTCAAACAATTAATTATTTAACAAACGTGCCAAGGAATGGAAAGATTCCTATAAACCTCTGTTTGAAAGGCATAATTGATACCTCTACATCGGTAGAGGTAGAGCGCAGTTTCTCTCGAAATGCTAATATTTTTAGCAACAGAAGGAGAGCGTTCATTTTCGATCATTCAAGAATGTTATTCACGGTGTCGGCTAATGCTTTAATCCTCAATAAATTGAATTTCGACAATGATAAAACATTGTTATGTTATATATGCTCGCGCGCGCTCTCGCACCACTTCCCCCCACGCGGTGGTTCCTGCAACGAGAGAGACAAGCCTAGGCTCGGTGCACAACTTCAGACTGGACTCGTTCGCTCTCTGTTCATAAATTTTGAAAGGTGGCAGTACAGAACCATATACAGATAAACCACAAATGATGGTCTGATGAAGTGTTGCTGAATTGAGGCAAAAGAAGTTGATGATGGAACAAAATCGGTTGTGGATTATGATAAAAAAATTCAATTTTCAGTTAACATAAATATAAAAATAAAAAATTTAAGATTATAATTTCACAGGTTTTAAAAATTAGGTCTCGGAAGCGAATAAAAATAGGATTTTCAATTTTTTGCAAAAATGAAAAGTTACTTCTTAAGTATGAGGATGCTGAATAACAATAACCAATTTTTCATGCAAAAAAATGATTCTATTTCGAGAAAAACAATATTTAGTGCAACGTATTTCACTGTGATAGGATTTGTTGCTGAAAGGCTGATGAAAATAGGATTTTTTATAATCGACATGCAATAAACTCATTTTCGGAGAAATGCTGGTTATCTAGTCTAGTTCTTCTGCCACCCTTCAAGCAGCCTTTTATAAATATCAATTTTTGAAGCAATCTAAATTTTTTACTGATAATTAATGAAACCTTAAAATGAATTAAAGGCAAGAAATGATTTTTAAAAAACTTTAAAACCACTGATAAATATATTTTACAGATTACAATGTTCGATTTTCGTTTTTGAAAATTTAAAACCGTGAGCTTAAGAGTGCATTTGGACCACTACTGCTTTTGTACTTGCAAGAAAAGGAAAGCTTCTTATATGAATTGTTCCAGTAAGTTGAAAGGTATAAAAAATCACTTTCCCCTTTCAGTCATTTTATTCAGAGCAATGAATCTAATGTTTTACTTTTACTTTAACAGATCGACCACACTGACGCAAAAGTCTTAAAAAGTCCTGATACCGATTATCCTGTTCTGATTAAAAGAGTTATTTATATTTTGCTGCTGTATTTTCCAACTGCTTTAAAAAATAATGTATGCCATCTATCCGTATATTCAACCATTTTATGGTAATTCTAAGAAAGCTACACTAAAATTCCAATATAGGCCCGACTTTGGTTCTTGCCTAAAATGGCCTTGAACATATAGCCGACCGACTCCAATGTCAACAATCAGGGCCGTTTAAACCCTTTCTATGTGATTTTTGTTCGCAGTAAAAAATATTTATTAAATTTCTTTAAATGTTTATTTGTTTTGAAGGATAAAAGCTGCCTCTTGTTTTCCTGCGACATTTTTGTAAAA
>JAUMHM010000050.1:15988443-16014120 GCA_032362435.1 Melikaiella ostensackeni | reverse complement strand
TTTGGTACAAATATCCAACTCAAAAAGTGCCTTCGACATATTGGGCTGTAACCATCTTAAGTCTGAGATATAATTTATAATAATTGTAATAATAATAATGATAATGATATAAACCGGGATAGCCCCATGCAATATATTCAATTTGGTACAAATATCCAACTCAAAAAGTGCTTTCGACATATTGGGCTATAACCATCTTAAGCCTGAGATATATATAATAGTTTCCATTAAAATTGGATTGATTGTGCGTTTAAAAAATGTTCAGGCTTTTTAAAATTATTTTAATTTAGCAAAAATAAATGAACACAAACCTTGGAGAGTGTGGAAAGACGAAATGCACCAACATCGTTGTCTGAAATAGTAGTTGCAGATTTTGGAGCACTTTTCCTAGTTCCGATCTTGTTTGACTTTCTTTTGGAACTCTTCTTCTTCTTAGATTTGTTCTTGTTAGACTTTGAATTTGAATTTGGGTTGGTTAACTTCACAGTGACGGGGTCGTAATTGGCACGTAGAATTTTATTTATACGGCCCAAAATATTGTCTACGAAACGGTTGTACTTGGATACGTAAATTGCTGATACGTCACCACTGGGCTGAGAATCCAGCATCCCTAAAATATTACTAAAATTATTTACAAGATAAAAATTCTGAAGAAAAGAAAATTCCAAATTCTGATGTATATTTTTTTTAGTAAATTTATATGGTGTATTAATTTGAAAATCGCTTTATAAAATATCAAAATCTACGGCTTTTGTACGCCTTCTATAAAAAATATTTATATTTTATATGTTTATATTATCTTTATACAACAGTCTAAATTTACCATTTGAAACTTCCATATCTATTTTAAAATACATTAATAATCGCTTTTGGAATTAAGGTTAAAGTGAAAGTTCCCAACGATTACTTTTGAGTCTTCATGAAATTCTAATATACATTTAACCCATTTTTGTTGAAAAGGAAACCATCAGATTTCTTTTATCATTTTATGTTTATTGTAGCCAATAATTTATATTTGTCGGAAATGCAATCTTCAAGATAATTTTAAAAATTTAATCATTTTCCACATTTCGAAAAAATAGTTAATATTTCTGCACCAATGTCAGGATGCAATTAAATATTAATGAGAGTCGTCCGTTTATGAATAAAAAATACTATACAAAATATTTGAAAATTTTAATTTTGCAACTCCCCAAAAAAATCCTTCAATCCCGAATGAGATATTTTATAAATGCTTGAATATTTCATAAACATGGAAATATTTTTTTAAACATTTTTTTATCATGAAATTTGATATTTGTTAACAATTTTTAGATCCTACGTTGTTTCAAAGAGTTTTAGGTCTCAGTTTTGATATTTTTGAGGTAAAACCTCCCTAGAAAGACGACTTTTGACAATCAATAACAAAAAATAAATTCAATTAATTTTGACATTCTTATCATTTACTCGTATGGCTGGGAAAGTATTAGAATCGTCCGAAATTTCACATCACAGTTTTTCAACAGATCTCCATGTTTTGAGACCTCCTGGGGCCAAAAATCAAGTTTCGGCGATGGCGCCTGTCTGTTTGTCCGTCCGTAAATATGGAAACTCTCGAAAAAAATGAACGGATCAAATCGGGCTTTGGCACACTTTTTTTCAGGTCCTAGAAGGAAGAACGAATTCGCAAACCAGCCTTCCTTAACCAACGGTTCTGGTTTTATCCTACAAAATTGTTTAAATCATTTTTTGATGCAATTCGTCATTTTGGTTTTATTTATCAAAAATACTGTGAAAAAATATAAAATTCAAATTTTGAGCTAAACGAACAGAAATACGGGAAAAAATCTCAAGGAAGAATTGTAGATTTTGAAAACCTCAACAAAACTACTTTGAACAATTTTTCGACAGAACTCGTCGTTTTTAATTTATTTATCGAAAATGGTATGTAAAATCGAAAATTCCAATTTTACGCCAGAACACGCGAGATACATGAAAAAGTTTCAAAAAAAGACTTGTAGCTTTTCGAAATAGATACAAATTTAGTTTTGACCATTTTTTATAGAATTCAGTTTTTTTATCCATAAAAGTGCTATTTAAAAAGCCTGTTTTTAGCCTAATGACGCGAGATACGGGAGAAAGTATAAAAAAGAATTGTAGCTTTTCAAAAAACCTACAAATTTACTTTTAACATATTTTTGATATGACTCGGAGCTTTAGTTTAATCTGTCCAAAATGATATGCAAAATGTCTGTTGAAAATTGAGCGCGAAGCGCGAGTGTCACGGTGAGACTGTGTGCCTTAAAGCCTACAGAGCTTCGAGAAAATTAATCTTTACCTATATTTAATAACGTAGAAAATTCAAAATACGAAGATGCATAGTAAAACTAGGATTTAAAAGAGATTTTTTTGCTAAAGTTTTATTCAAGCCTACATAATTAATAAAATAAATAATTGGGAAAGAATTCCGAGTGCAAGGAATAAATATTCGAGTGCGAAGCGCGAGATCCGAAAGACGTGGACCCTAGCGCGCTCAAACTTGCGAGCGAAGCGAGCCGCGTGCGCAGCGTGCGATGAAAATGTGCCTGCTCAGTGGGCAGATTCTTTTTGCACAATTTCCGTTCTGTAAATAACTGTAATATTTGTATTTTTTAATTTTTTTTATTTCGAAAATTCCATTTTTTATTTAAATACACAAGAGTACCAAAATCAAGAAACAAGATTTTTCAGACAACTTAGAACCGAAGCATTCTAATATAACATCAGATTCCCATAGAAATTTGTGCTTAAAGAATTAATTTCCACATTTACCCCAGGGTCGATTACGATATTCCATTTTTTTTTACATTTTCTTACACCTTGAAGAAGAAATTCCTTTTACATATGAGTTATTTATTCCCTACTCTTTATGGATTATGAAAATATTGTTTTATAGATTGACAAAATTTCTCAACAATATGAAAACTTAATTTTTCGTTTTTAAGTGACACTATTTAAAATTTTTGGATGAGGTGAAGCTGTAGAGAATCCTTTTTCGAGAAAATAAACAATATTTTATTAAAATCGTATTATTGTTTCACATTTTTTCGTGAGAAATAAACTTTTCTTTTTTAAACGATACTATCAATGATAATATTGCACTTATTGACAGTATAATTAAATATTTCTTCCCGAGGCCTTTCGGAAAATAATTAAATTCCCAAAAATTGCTGAAAGGTTTGAATTATATTGTTCTTTGCAAATAATTTGGAACTCGCTCATATTAGGGTACAATGTGTTTTTTGATAAAATTAAAATTAATGCAGACATGTTTAAACATAATAGTTAATTAGAAGGATTAGTTAGAAGGAGAGAAATTTGAAAAGTACCATAAAAAAGATTTCTCTGAAATTGAAGATTACGATCAAGAATCATCTAATAGTCATTGACCTTGAATCTTCGAAAGCAGCTGATTTAAAGATAGAAGATAGAAGATACGCAGTTATATGTATAAGGAGTCTGCGATTTGTTTTAATTGGGGAAAACGCCTTCCTCCTAACAGCAGCTCGGAAGTCGAGCTGAGCCAGAATATGATGATCGGAAGCCTACTTACGTCGCAAAAACAATGTTAACGGTACCAACCGGTCTACCGGAATTCTTGCACCAAACTGGTCTTCGATCTGGGTCACAGCTCGCTTCCTCCTCACCTACCGACCTACCTAGACGGCACAGTTGCATCTTACATGTACGTGCTTTCGATCATACAAAACTCTCCCCCATTACATTGGACGTTCGGTCTAACAGTCTACATCTACACTTTCATCGGATCAAAACTCATTGACGCGATCGGTTATCAGACCGGATTTTATGGATCATGGTTCCCTTTCCAAGAAACATGCTTTCAGATCGCAGCTCTAATGAGACGTGACAACTTTTGTTGAAGAACTTTTATCGACCCTTGAAATTAGACGTTATACAAATCCAGCAATTAATATCCTATGGTGGCACAATAACTGAATTCATGTCTATTCCAAATTCAATCATTTACAGTAGGGTGGTGCTTATTTTACTTTTTTTGGAAATCGTTTGCTCCTACTCGCGATTCTGATACGAATGCCCAAAAATAGAATGTCCTCGAAATTTTATGCAAATCGGTTGATATTTGCCCATCGCCTCAGGCACTTGAACTTTCCCATAAGATTAACATGGGGGAAATTGTGCAAAACCGTTTAATTTACGTAACTTTTTTAGTTTTTTGTCCAAATCAATCGTTCACATAGAACGATGATCTCTATGTAAACTTCAAATATCCTAATTTTAAAAAACTTGAAATTTTCAAAATTTCCAAAATGGCAGACCCAGCAATTAAGGGTTATTCATAAAATATGTGATACATATTTCAGGAATGTTGATCACCCCCCTGCGTGATACGCTTTGCATTGTTCTTAACATTTTAAAAAATCAAATAAATTATTGTAAAGTGAATGGTTGAAAATAAAATAAAATTTTTTGAAAAAATCCAAGATGGCGGCCAATTGAATATTCCAAAAACAGCTAATTTCAATGAAACTTGATAATGAAAATTCAATTAAATTTTCAATGAAATATTTTAATACTTTGCTAAAAAAAGAAGTTTGACTTTAGAAATCATCCTATCATCCTAGAAGTATAAAATTTCGAAAAAATTCAAGTTAGCGACCAGTCGAATTTTCAAGATTGTTTTATTCTTATACTTTTTGAACGAAATCGTCCATGGAATTCATTCTGAATTTCATTCTTTGACTAGGTTTTTTTTTTGAGTTTTCGAAATTCTGTTTAGGAGTAATACAGCTTGCAACAAAACGGAGAAACTTACTTTTCTTAAAAAATGTTTTTAAATGTTGAAAAACTTTGAAACTGATAGATTTTTGCAAAGTTTGCTGGCCGCTATCTTGGTCTTTTTCCAAAATTTTGAAAGTTCAATATTAACACAAAATGCTTTAAGATAAACTGGATTTTCTGGCAAAGTTTAGTAAAATTTCATTAAAAAATATAAAAGGAAAACAATCTGAAAAATTCGACTGTCCGCCATCTTGGGCTTTTTCAAAAATTTTGAAGTTTGAATATTAACACAAAATTCTTTAGGGTCTAAACTTGATTTTCTGTCAAAGTTTAGGACGATTTCGTTGAAAAAAATAAAAGTAAAACAATTTTGAAAGTTCGATTTGCCGCCATCTTGGTTTTAAAAAAATTGTGAACTTCTGGGATCATGGGGTGATTTCTAAAGTTAAACTTTTTTTTAGCAGAGTTTTAAAATATTTCATTGAAAACTACAGGAATGAGCAATTTTTGGAATATTTATTTGGCCGCCATCTTGAGTTTTTTCAAAATTTTTAATTTTTCTGTACACAATACACTTTACAATCATTTAATAGTTTTTATTACAATGTTTAAACATTCTGAGTTAATAAGTATAGAAAATACAATTTTTGACCCTAATTATTGTGTCTATTTTGAAAACTTACAAAATTGTAAGTTCTTTAAATTTAGGATATTTTAAGCATCACATATAGATTATCGTCTTATCTGGACGATGGATTTGAATAAAGACTGAAAAAGTTACGTAAATTAAACGTTTTTGCACAATTTCCCCCATGTTAATCTCATAGGAAACTTCATGTGCCTGGGGCGATGGGTAAATACGAGTCGATATGGATAAAATTTGGAGGACATGATATTTTTGGGCATTCGCACCAAAATCGCGAGTAGGAGCAAACGATTTCCAAAAAAGTAAAACAAGGACCACCCTAGTTTACAGGTTAGAGAATTCAAACTTTAATTGTTTCACAGATTCAACTTTCAAAGATTTGAAATTGAAGAAGACTTCAGATTTCGATAATAGTTTCAAGTGTGAAGAATTTCGAATTTACTTTCTTCAAGCAAATAACATTCTATATGAAAAAACCTTTAACTAAAATTGAACAATTCATAGATTTATGGACTTGAAAATAAAAACAAATGATTTTGATTGTTGAAATGCGAGGCATCAAAATTAAACAGTAGCATTCTCACGCAGAAAACTATTGATGTGAAATTTGTTGCATCTCATTTTGAACAATGAAAATTTTCACTGTGCCTTCATTTGTTTTCGTGTCTCAAAAATGTTGCAACTCACAATTACACCGAATTCGGTGCACTTTTGAGGATCGGCTTTTTACAGTAAAAAATCGAATCAAAGGATTCAAAAAGGAACTTCAAATTAAACATCAGGTTGGTCCACTAAAAATTAAAACATTTTAATTGAAAGATTTACATCATTTGTTATTAAGATCTTTTTAAAGGAGAGAAACTCTTAAAGGTTAGAAGAATTATGAAGTACTACTTGCTTGTAGTTAATCACCAATAATAATACAGATTGTGTTCTAAATAACCTATTTTTTATTTTATTAATACGGCCTAGATGTCCATGAAATGCAAGGTGTAATTTTCAAAGTAGTTTTTCGTGTTGAATTCGAATCTGGCCTCCGTTTTTTGCCTACACGTCAGGTTTTTTAGCAAAATTCTTCTTCGAAAAATCACATTTAGTTCTATAAACGGATATAGAAAGTTTTTTGACACCAAATGATACATGATTTCAATGTATTTTTTAACGCTGAATCTTATGCGCATCTTACTTTTGAGATAGCTCAAATGGTTCTCGATATAATCTCAAAAAACGAAGAAAAAGCGTTAAAAATAGGTTTTTTAAAAACATTATACTGAGCAAGATATTAACTCTTTCTTACTCAAATAGGGGTCATTTTCTTCGTTTTCTAACGAAGAAAAAATCTAAAAAATTTGTATAGCTCCAGCACTGACTGTTCATAAGATACGAGTACATAACATAGAAACCATCTCTTTCTCCACCGTTGATAATTCGATTATTTATGCCAATTCTAGGCGAATAATTAAACTCGAATTCTGATGAATTCATTGGAATTTCTTCGAAAATGAATTATCTTTAAAATCTATTTAAATTTCCTCGAATTCACTCAAATTCCCTCGAATTCACTTGAAGTCTCTCGAAATTCCCTTAAATTCTCTTGCATTCCCTCTAATTCTGTTGAGTTCACTCGAATTTACTTGAATTATCTGGAAATAGCTTTAGTTCCCATGAATTCCACTGAATTCTATGAATTCTCTTGAATTACCCTAAATTCGCGTGAATTCTTTTAAGTTTAATTGGATTCGCTAGCATTTTGTTAAATTTCGTCAAATCCCATTGAATTCTTCATAATTTTCTTGAATTTATTCGAATTCTCTTGAATCCGCCTGAATTCACTGTAATTTTATGGAATTTAGGTCATTTCTTTTACATTTACTAGAATTCAATTGAGATTCAGTCTTTAAGAATTACCAATGAATTCAGCAGAATTTGAATATAATTATTTGCCTTAAATAAGCCTAAATAGGCTAATTCGAAAAGAAAAGAAAGGGATGGTTTCTATGTCATGTATCTTGTGAACAATCAACGCTGGAACTATAAACAGTTTTTAGATTTTTTCACCGCTAAAAAACGGAGAAAATTACCCCTATTTGAATAAGTAGTTAATATTTAGCCCAGTGTAGTGTTTCTCGATGAACTTATTTTTTAACGTTTTTCTCCATTTTTTTTGCGATTATCTCGAGAACCATTTGAGCTATCTTAAAAGTATGGTGCACACGGGATTCAGTGTTAAAAAATACATCGAAATCATGTATCATTTGGTGTCAAAAAACTTTCTATATCCGTTTATAGAACTAAATGTGATTTTTCGAAGAAGAATTTGACTAAAAAAAACTCAAAAACCTGACGTGTAGGCAAAAAATGGAGGGCGGATACGAATTCAGCACGAAAAACTACTATGGAAATGATACCTCTCATTTCATGGACATTGGTAGTTTAATTTTTAGTTTATTTTATGACAAATAAATTAGTATTTTCAAATTAAACTGAAAAATTAATTCCAATTATTTCAAATAACTATCATCAAATTTATAGAATACATTCAGTTTAAATTCATTATTTTGATTCTTAAGAACTGGAATATACGAGTATTTACTACTTTCAAGCAAAGTAAACTATATATTTATAAATAGAGAAAATCATCATCAAATTACATATTAGACGAAACAGTTTCTAGATACACTTTACTCTACTTTTGTAATGAATTTTTCAACATTTTTCAAAATCACGTTTATAACGCGTAAATAGAAAACGTCTGTCACCAATTCTCGTCCGAATTCAAATATTAATACAAAAACAGGTAATTGTTATTTATTATTCAAAATAAAATTTATGTTAAAAATATTTTTTTATAGAGAGAAACCTTTGTCAATAATTATAATATTGGAATTAATAAAAAGTTACTTTTAATAAATAATGAAATATTTTATCAAAACAATGTACTGTTCGTGTTACTATATATATATGTATTACTTTGCAGCAAAATAATCGAAACTTTTCGCGAAAAAAGCTGGGCAATTTCGATAATCAGGATGTTCTGAAGAGCACCAAAGTTTGTCCATGACCCACTGTTCTTTAGTAGGTCAGGGTCGGGGTGAAGGAATATCCCTGTTCGGTCTTTTAGTCTTCGGGTCACTAACCTTATTCTTCTTAGGATCACGAAAAGAACTTCAAACTAACGGCGGGTAAAGGCTGCTAAAAATATCAATGTGGTGGGCCCCTTCACCACCCATTTATTTCGATGAAAGTTTTCACCACTTAATATAGTGATACATTTTTTGCAATTATTGGTCAGTTCAAAATATTTCAAAGTGGCGATGAAGCTTTTGCGAAATTTTAATCTTTTATGGATTTCTTCTAATTAGATCAAACGTTATTTTCACGAATCCTATAGATTTTGGTACTAATTGTTAATTATGTGGAGAAGATCTTCAATAATATACATATTTGTAAAAAAGATATTCAAGAATTAATTTGATAATACACAGAATTTTAAAAAAGTGATCTGGAAAAATATAAATTTTGTTAATTCACGATCAGAAGAAATTTCTAAATACATTTATATGAATAACAAAAAATTGGTTAAACATCCACCGCAAGGTCCCCCTGGGAGTGACTGACATCCAAAAAAATTAAACTCGCTCTCAGTGGAGCCGCGGTAAATTACACCTAAGGCCACCCCCCCCCCCCCCCACACCCACGTACAACTCTGAATTTAATTTATTTGGATTTAAGTCCTTCCTAGAATTTCCGCCGGCTCGCATTCGTTGATGAGGAGGTCCAAGAAGTAGAGAGAGAGAGAGAGAGAGAGAGAGAGAGAGAGAGACGCAGTGAGCACAGTCGAGCTGAGTAGTTCCGTAGCCACAAAGCGAGCAGTTCCAGCACTCGCGTGCATATTTCGCATTCATTTTTAAATACACGCGGAAAATTCTCTTCTCGTTAATTAATCTTCATTATTAAAAAAAGGTCTATTCTTTATGATAACAAAAATCTACATTTGTACAAAATACATTTAATTAATATTATGTATTTCTACTGTTAATGGTTCATACGGCCCTGACTGTTTACGTCATAGAAATTCTTGGAAGAACCTTACGGCCATCGCGGGCCATACCCGAAACGCGACATACATCCAGAGTTGAGTATATGTATTGTAGTGTAGAGGCAGAATGCAGGCAGTATAGTTGCAATTGAAAAGAAAAAAATGGTGCCAGACGTGCAATGAATACCAACAATTTATTTATATATAGCATCTACTGTGGCTGTATTTCCAATTTTACTACGGAAAGTATAGAACAGAAATAGTTTATTAAATAAGCACTTATCTTTCGAGAAGTGTGCCATGAGGTGAAAATATTTTTTATAATAGTATTAATTTATCTAGAAGTTATTGTAATAATTTATCGGTATATTGGGTATAAATTAAGGAATAATGTTAACATAAAGGGCAGTGTTAGATGATAAAGGGGCACTTCAAAGTTGTTAATAAAAATAAAAAATAATAAAATATATATATATAATATATATAATAAATGTATTATATATATATATATATAAAGATATTAATGGTAAAATTGAATTATCACGCACAATATCGACAAAACATCTCTGTAAATACTGATTATTTCCAATTCGCGGCCTATTTCAAATTGATAACTTCAATGACCTTTTTTGTAGCATGCCAGGAAGGCGAATCGCCTATCGGACAGTGTTAACATTTCCATAGAATATTCCCTGCAGGTATGGAGTAAATGTTACTTTTTTAATTTTAAAAACATTTTTTTTTAAATTTTCGTATGAAGATTTATTGAAACGCTGATTGCATTAAATTTATTAATTTTTGTTTTAACACAAATAGTACATACACTGGAACCTCGATTTAGAGAGGGTCTCGGGTATGGCTTGCTATGACCATGTGGCTCTTCCAAGAATTTCTACGATGTAAACAGTTAGGGGGAACTGATTACTCCGCTGAGCTCTCGCGCCTCTCTCTCGTCTCCTTGGACCTCCTCATCAACGAATGCGAGCCGGATGAAATTCTCGGAAGGCCTAATAGAGGGCACTTAGATAGAGGTTCCAGTATATTATTGTCTGTTGATAAAATTTCAATTTGAAACAATTATGTTGACATTCAAATCAAGAAAAAGATTTTTTTCTTTCAGAGAGATAATAGAATATTGTGTAACAAGTGCGGAAAACTAGAAACGAACAGAAGATGAGCTGACGCGTGGAGAGTTCTGCAAACTTCACAAGAGTTATAACTTCCTACTATCTGCGCCAGTTATACACGATATTTCCTGTCAAAATGCAGGGAATTTTCGATTTGAGAAAAAATAAATACAAAATTTCCGGAAATTTCCGAAAATTTTATAAATTTAAAGTAAAATTATTATAAATTACCGAAAACTCCCGGAAACTTCTGAATACCATAAATTACGGAGAATTCTGAAAATGTTTGAAATTTCCGGTGAATTTATAAATTACCAAAAATTTACGGAAATTTAAAGTATCCAAAGTTTTACATAAGAAATCCAAAAATTTCCAGAAGAAATAAACAAATTTTCAGAAATTTCTAGTAAATCTATTAATTACTGACAATTTCCGGAAAGTCACGGTAATCAAAAATTGTCCGTAACTTATAGTATTTAAAAATTTCCGGAAAGTTTGTTATTGTTTCTTTAATCGAAAATTTGCTGCATATGTTAGAAAAAATACTGTGTATAACAGGTGCAGATAGTAGGCAGTTATAACTTTTGTGAAGATTGCAGTACTCGGCGTTGGCTGACCTTTGTTTCGCCTGCAACTCGCCTTCCATTCGCCCCTGGCTCCTACAGTAAACTTCACACTCGTTTGGAACTGCCTAATTTCTGCACTTGTTGATCAATATACTAGATCAATATACTATTATACCCCTAAAAATTAAAAAATGCAGTAAATGATAAAACCCTCCTGAGAAATACCAGCTAAATCATAACCTGTTATCTCATTGTCAAAAACGGCTTTAAGTAGATCTAAGTATCATATAAAAATAAACAAAAAATCTCGATGAATTTCATTCAGAAAAGAGGTTGAAGTTAGTTTATAGATGTTCATATATATTATTTTAATTTTACTCTATAGTTTTTAAATCAAGAGTCTTAATTCAAAAAAGAGTACATACGTCAGGGGAATCATTCAGAAATAAAGACTACGGGAGTGGTTAATTTCCCAAAAAGGCAAATAGAATATGAATCGAGAAAAAAGATCTGAACAGAAATATTATTTGGATTTCTATTCGTCTTTAAGGAACGTTACGTCAATTTTTATTGCACATCTACTTGAAAACTCAGTAAACACGATATGCAAGAGTTTATTAATCGCATTTGAAACTATTTCTATTATCACTAATTAAAATTATCAAAATCTATGTAAATTCACTTTTTGATGCATGGCCTCAACTATAAACAATTTTTAAAAAAAACCTTAGTAAGCAAATTTAAAAAAGGACGATCTTTGGAAAGTAAGAGGGAACTTTCCTACATGAAACATTTATCTTTAGATTTTTATTTATCCTGTTTATCCCGTACAATTAAAAAAAAATTAATTTCGAATTTCAGGAAATTGTGATTCCGTTTTGATACTAAAAGTTAGGCATGTCCTAAGAGACTATGCACAGTGGGGCCCAACAGTGCCTCTGGAGAAATCAGACTAGATTCCACAATTTTGATTTGATTTACGAGTATTTTTAAAAAGAAAAGCTAATTTAATGGCTTACAGACCTGTGAGAGTTAACTTTCAGAAAGCAACTTTAGAAAATTTTTATTTAAGAAACAAAATTTTAAAAAATTCTGATTAAGTTTTTCTTAAAAAATTTAATATTCATTCAAAAATAAGAAAATTCAATGGAGAACCAAGACAATTTTAGTTTATTTTACGGAAAAAAATGCAACCTTCGTACTGAAAATTGACAAAGTTATGCATTTGCTGATTCAAATTGTTTGAATAATAAACAATGTTTGTCTAGCGGAGCTGTACCACAGTGCTGAGCCATAAGCAAGATAATTTAAGTCGATTTTACAGGACAAAAACGAAATCTTTGTGGAAAAAACTAACAAAGTTAAGCATTTATTGATTAAAATTGTTTAAATAATCAACAATGGTTGTTTAATAGATTTGTATTATAGAAAAGTGCTATGAGTAAGATATTTTTAGTTGATTGTATGAAAAAAGAACGAAATCTTACTAGTAAAATCTGTCAAATTCATAAAAAACCATTGCTGTAGAATATGTTGCATTTTATTTTGAACAACAGTGAAAATTCTCATTGTACCTTCATTTGTTTTCGTGTCTCAAAAATGTTGCAACTCAAAACTACACCAAATACGACGTACTTTTAAAGATAGGCGTATTACAGCGTTATGCATTGGTTTATTCAAATTGTTTAAATAATAAAAAATGTTTATGCAATAGCTAATTACCACTGCCAAGAACAATTGAAAAAATATTTTCAATTCCACCTATAGATAAAACGAAATCTAGCTACATATTATATAATGGCCAATATGTGCATTTTTTCACAATGTTTGTTTAGACAATCACTGAATATTGTTTGTTTTCACCCAATTTCTAAAGAAGCCTTATTGGGCTTGCATTTCCTCCCAAAAATATTAGTCCAAGCCGAAAAAAGTAGCCAATTAAAAATAAAACTACTTTTGTTTACTAAATTGTTTATAACAAAATGAAAAAAATTAGTTATACAGTACCACTCAACGTTAGTTTTAGAGTTTTTCCACTGATTTTTCTTATTTTAAAAAATTGTCTTCCACAGATCTAAGCGCAATTTCATTTTAAAAAAAAAACTTCTAAATGGAATCAGAATTGTGGTTTTTTATTCACTTTAATGTTTATTCATTTGTATTGTATTTCTTTAGACATATTGAGTTTTTAATTTTCAACTTTAAATTTGCAATTTGCCATACTTAATATCATATTTTGTTTTCAGTCAATTACCATGAAAACTATTCACTTACCATCCAGTAGCGATCTAAACTTATTATTACAAGCTCCTGATTCACCTCAAATAAATAAATTAAAGCCTACTGATATGAGAGATAAAAAAATTTTTTTAAATTGTGATCAGATATAGTACATTTTTACAATTTTACAATGTTCCTTTGAAAAAAATGTATTAGGAATGACTATGATTTACAGTCAGACATGTAAATGCAATATGACACTGAGAAAAATATTTGATTGGGACAACATTTGGTTGTCATAATGGTAAAACATATTTATGTTATCACAATAAAATTTGGTAGATTCAACGAAAGTTTTGTAGAGAAAACCAAAATATTTTGTTGCTTCTATATAGCAAACAAATGTTGTCCCAACCACTCCCGACCAAACATTTTTCTCGTTAAATATGGTTAAGGTGACGAGCAAATAAGTCGTTGTATTTACACTAAATATAATTATAGTAAATTTCACTATTTATAGTTCAATTAACCGCATGTGCTTAACTATAAAAGCCTAACTTGTACCGAATATATTTTTTTCAGCCTGATACTACGAAGCAGATTTCTATGATGAAAAATCTAAATAAAAAATCCTCTCATTTACAACTGATAATAAATAAAGAATTGATAATACCAATTTTCTGAATCTATGAGAGAACTTTTGATTTTGAAGAAAAGGAAAGGAAGAAAAGTCCGTAGTTTCAGTGGTACTGTCCAGCTACACTTTGTTATAGTCAACTGTCTCCCGTCTACCATCCAAGTGGTTTCTACAGAAAAGTCAGTGGAAGTCCAAGATAAGAATTAAAAGTCAAGGTTCAAGTTCAAGGAGACACTACTTTAAAGCCCGAGAAAACATTTTACACGCACAATACTACAAAGCCTCGTGAAACAAATACAAATGAGAACCAAAAACATCTTCTCTTCATCATTGCAATTAATTGATGCAATTAATTTTGAGAAGAATATTTTTGATTCCTACTGCTTTAATGCAAATTCAGCTTGGTTACAATTTCTCTCCAGTGAAAATAAAATCAAAGATTAAATTTTTCTTGGTAGAGTCAACTCAAGTTTGAATAAGATTTTTTACAATTAAAAATATTTTCATAAAGCAAAACGAGCATTAAAATGCTAGGTAGGTCGGCACGTCACGCAGAGAGCGAATACTGACTTGATTAAATAACAGTTTGACTCTAAATGGATTTCAGATTGGTATGTGACTTTGCGAGAAAGATGATCGTAACTCCGGGTTTCTGGACATTTTTTTGCACCACGTGGTACGGACTTTCGAAAGTGAAATAAAGGCGAACACAATTTTGTAAAAACAATAAATTATCTATATTTATAAATCCAAATCGGACAATGTCTCTGTACAGGTTTCTGAAGTCGATGTAGGACACAAATAAAATCGACGAATGAACGCATGACTGAAACGAGTGACCGGTGGCCCACATGTATACCGTAGGTTCTTTTTTTTTCGTTTTCTCGTTCTTTGTTTACATCCTCTCACACACGCGTGGACAAGCACCTAACTCTCATCCTCATCGCTCTCGTTATCGAAAATCGACGGATAACTGGCCCACACGAGGCGCCAGACAGCAATAATGATGAGACAAAGATTCTTCACACGAAGGATTGGACACCGGATATCAAGATATAATAATATCAGATATATCAATTATAAAGGCGTGACGTGACGTCACCGAACCTACACATTTTAATGCTACCTTTTTCGCCGATGAAAAGGAAACAGTTGTTTCTTCCTTTCTTTCATTTTTTGCCATCGTTTCGAGTCAGTTGCGAGGGGATCATGTCGGAAATGTTGAAATAATTAATAAATAGCTTCTCCGCAAATAAATAAAATAAATACTACAATACGATTTTTTACCTTAGCATCTACTGAAAGCAAGAGCAACAGAAAGTTTAGAGACGAGGTAAGAACGTTGACACTTTCCACCTCTTGATTTATCCAGACTATAATTATTTTCTTTATTACAATAAATATATCATAATGTTAACCTAAGTCTCCAGAAACTTATTCAGTCTACAATCTTTCAAGTAATTTAAATCTGCTTTAAAGTACAACCTAAAAAGTTTTACCGCTTTGAAGATGGCTTTATCAAGAGGTGGGTCAACTTGGCCCAAATTTACAGACTTTCTCCGCTCCCATTGCCTATTTTGCCCGAGGTCACTCGAGGTGAAAGGATCATTTTTTCTCAACCCTCTGGAACATCCGCTAGCACCGCGGTCCGCCACCTCGAGATCGACAATGTCATTCACGCATTTTTAATTCTAACCAGATTTACACACACGATAGTCAAACTTCTGCCTTCAAGAGTATTTCCCTAGCTATTCACGAAAATATCACACGCATCATGAATTTTCTTTTTGAGCACTTCTTCTGCGAAGGTTGGTAGTTCTATTTCACAGAATCATCGCAGAAGTTTGAAAACTTGGCAAAGAGAAGACAAACTGTTGATGGACAACAAAAGGGACATAATCTGAGAAACAAAATTAGAAAAAGAGATCATTTTAGAAACCTAGCAAGAATAACAAGGATCTAGATATATACAAGCGCAAAAGAGTAGTTCTAGCAGCTGTTTTTATACACTCATTGTCAGAACAAAATTTTGTTCCTTCAATCAACCCCGGTGAAAATCTGTTCAGCAGTCATGAAAAAGTACTAAACAAGTTGGTTCTTCTAACTTTTCAATCAAGATTCACAATTTCCAAATTTGACTTTTCCCAGTACTTACTCTCGGGTTCTGTAGAGTGGTCCCTCAGGTTGGTCCACCAACAGGTCTGCTAACTTCCACGGAAAAAATTGAGACGTAGCAACAATAATTCTAATTACGAAAGGTTATATTGCTAATTTTTATAATTAGCTTCAGCGGCGACAGATGAGTGAGTAGAATAATAATTGATTAAATTTAATCGAGTAAATCCCGTTTCCGACAGGAAACGTGTCACACCCCCCGTAGTTCTAACAGCTACATCAAATGTTTGGTAAGAGGTGTCACGTTTCCTGTGGTTAATGAATAGTGAACTAAGCACAATGATATTTAGAACAATTGTTGCAATTGCGTTTCCCTTTTTCTTCCCGTGTCTGAAGTCTCATTTTTCAAGAGCCTCAAGGCTATTCGAAATTTGAAAATCATTTGATGGATGGGATTCGCTACTCTAAAGAGAAAAATGGACAAAGGGTTTTGAGCCCTTCCTGAGTTGCGAAACATCCCTACTTACTCGAGGAGTGCGTTGCCGATTTTCGCGCGTGCTTACGGGAGTTAGTGTGTTTCTTGGTTTTGCCCTTGAACTCACGTGCTTTTCGCGCGTCCGCAATGTCCCCGACGACGTCGTCATCATCGTCATCGTCGTCGTCATCTTCCTCCTCGTCATCGTCATCGTCTTCAGTAATATCAAGGTCGACTTCTTCGTCATCGTCGTCATCGTCGTCGTCATCCTCAGACGATGCTGCAGGCGCCGCTGCTGCTGCTGCAGGGACCTGATTGAATACAATCGGGCTTGCTATGGAATTAGCACCTTCGACAGAAGCCTCCTGGATTGTAGCGGCTGCCTGACCCTCTGGCACAACATCGGCCGTTTCGTCATCGTAAGTACTGGTGTCAGCTTCACTTGCTGCTTCGGGTGAAGCTTCATCTGCAGCTTCGTCCACAGCCACTGCATTCAGATCAGCTTGGACTGACGCTGGAATTGCGGGAGCGGGGGCGGCCTGTTGAACAACGGGGGATGCTGCGACGACTGGAGGTTCGACTGCATTGTCATCATCATCCTCGTCGTCATCTTCACCTGGAATTAAAAAAAAAAGAGTTTTATAGAGGATGAATTGAGTCCAGGGAGTATGATCTCATAATTTTGGTTAGACTGCAGAGAATAGTTATCAAAATTTATACCGAACCAGTCCAAATTATTCCGAATCATTCCGAAATCTGTTTCCGATCCAGCCCGAAGCAAAGTTTCAATCTTTAATCCGAATGAACCTGAGCTCGGATATACATTCGAATTCATTCGGATTGCACGCATGGATTGAAAAGGATTGAATTGTGAAATATGAATGAATGATTAATTCGAATTGCACACACGAATTGAAAAGGATCTTTGAAAAAGTTAGTAGTAAGAAGTTGATTCCTTAGTCATGTTTTTTTATATATTATTTACGTGCTAACTTAAAATTACCGAGTCGTCATAAATAGTAAAATCACTGCGATCTGGGAGAAATCGAATTATAACTACTAAACGAAAAGAATGTAGCTTGGATTAGCATGAACCCATTATTGTGTTTGGTGTTTACCTCTTTCACGCTAACTTGAGCAGAAAAAAATTCTGCCAGTTTACAAACACAAATAAAAATACAAATAATTATTGTATTTAGAAGATCCAGTGTGCGATTGACTGCCCATGTATGAATGAATGGCTCTAATTTTTTTAACAACATAGAATTTTCACACAAAGAAATACATATTTTTACACATTAGATTTATAAAGAATAAAAATACTATTTTCCACAGAAGAATAAACACACAACCTTTTTACAGAGTAATTAGAGTACTCATAACTGCTTTTATAATTCTAGAATTATTTTAAATATTGTTATATCTATTTTCATAATTCAATGAACTTTGATGATTTAACTCATCCACATTGAAGCTCTTGAAAGCCTTAATAGTTGAACGATTTTAAATTGAAAATGTTAAAAAATTAATAATGTCAAATAGAAATTATATATAAATAAGCCACCGGACGCGCCCTCAGGTTGCGGATAGAGGGTCCCCGTGCCGAGGGTTTCTGCTGAATACGGTTACAAGAGTTAATAAGCAGTCGCGGACAGTTGTCCAGGGATGGTCCCGAAGAAAAAACCCCCAAGCTAAGGCGTGAACAACCGTGCCGAAAGCTGAATGACATCTGGGTGAGGTGTCTTTTACGGTGTCTCTAGGATACCGGGCGACCTCTTAGAGTATCAGCCTTACCCTTGCATGCGGGGCTCTGTAAGGGTGGACGAACCCTTTCCCTTGCTTCTCGTGGGAACAACTATGACAACACCAAACCCAGTTGTGAATGCGGTTCAAAATGATCGAACGCGCAGAGCATCCGACAATGGGTCGGCAAACTGTGCCGATCGCCCTAGAGTTCGAGGTGCTACAAATAATTTGGATGGAAACACGATGACGGATGGGCAAGACAGTCGACGTCTTGAGTGTACGGATCGACTCAGAGATGACTTGCTGGGTTGCTACGATGCCAGCATTATCCCTGCTGCAAGAACAAGGAGAAGGAAAAGGGGGAGAGGTATCGAGACCTTATACGGGAGCTGCGGGGAGTGTATAAAGAATATTCGGCTAAAATGATTGTCCTTGTCATCGGTGCTTTCAAAGGTGCTAAACCATCACTGGTTCGTAACCTCGAAGCCATACCGGCATGCCAGAAAAATGCTAAGGCACTTGCGAGATGGATGAAAAGAGCTGTCATTCTTGGGTCGCTCCGTGTCCTTAAGATTCACGATGGTTTCGCCGGCCCTTCATCGTGATTCCACCGTACCATGTGGTCACCCATCTTACGGTTGTAAGGCGTGGCCATGGGTGTGATTTACCGCAGTTCTTCTGGGAGCCAGTGTCATTTTCCTGGATGGCAGTCGCTCCCAGGGGGCCCTGCGGTGGTTTTTTGACCAATTTTTTTTTAAAGTATGTATATTAGGTAATTTTTAAATTACTAGCGTTTCAAATAAAATAATTTCGAATTATGTGTTTGTGAATTATACTTCTAGAATTCTAGATTATATAAATATTTTAATTTAAAATGAAAGCTTTGCTAGTTGAACAATTTTATACTATAAGCCTCTTCGATCGAACAATCTCAAATTCAAATATACCGCAAATTAAAAATCAGATAGATTGAAATATTCGGCATTGTTTGTTTTGATATGAAAACTTTTCAAAATTGTACAAAACTTGAAAACAAATTTCTTATATGATTAAAGAATTAAAATTTAAACGTCCAAAATTGTAGGGTCTCAAATTTAAAACGTTAAAAAGTTTAGAATATCAAATTGAAAGCTTTAACAGTTGCATGATTTTCAATTTGAAACATTTGAAACATAACGCATTTTCAATTGAACAATTTTGAATTTAACGCTTTTGAAGCTCAATAAACTTGAATTCGTAAATTCGCTTATTTCAAGGTTTACAAACTGAAATAATTTTAGCGTAAAGCATTTAAAACTTAACATGAATAAATTAAAAAAATGTTCAATTGATCAATTTTAAATTCAATACGTTCAAAATTGGGTGATTTTCAATTTCATAGCAATTCATAACAACCTTGTTGAATTTTAAAGTTTAATGAACCTCATATCTGTTTACATGCAATTTAGTAAGCCTTGAATTATTAGTTATTTTCCAGCGATAAACTGAAATATTCAAATGAAAAATTGAAATACGAATAAACTGTTTTTCACTCGAAGAAACTTCTGGACCATATGCTGAATCATAAAATATATATCATCAGAGAGAGTAAGAAATCAGAGGAAATAGGAGAAAGAAAGTAAGACGAAGGAAAAGGTGTGTGTCAGGAAGAAAAAGTTCAAAGTCGATTAAACCTGACCTACTCTGATCGCGTTTATCTCGGGGAAGCAACATTCTTAGGTGTCTTTAGGCATAAATTATAGTAACTCGTACCGATAATGCAAGGACGAGCTTTACTTGATTTTCAGTTATCTCTTTCACCAAAGATTCACTTCTGTCCACTGGCTTAAGGTGAGTTACCTCCTTTTTAACAGGTTCCACTTTACAACAACCACATGAATGATAATTTTAAGAATTTAGTTGAGTATTCTTTTACCAATTTTATCACCAAGAAAAATGTTTGGTTGGGGCAACAAAACAGAACAAAGTTTATAGTTGATTCAACAAAAATCAAGATCTTGTTTCAACTAAATTTTGGTAGCTTCAACAAAATTTTTGTTAAAATAGTTAAAATATTGTATTGCTTTTGCAGATAGCCAAAGATTTTTCTCGCATTGAATTTGAGATATTGAATTCAGAATATTGCCAAATTTAAAATAATTAAATTTTGAATGCCTAGGTCTTGCATGCATTTAAGGATTTAATTTGAAAAATGTTTTAATTTTTCATTGTTCAAAATGGAAAGCTAGTTTAAAGATGTGCTGTTTGTATAGCTTTTCGCAATGTTTCAGTTTGTGCAGGCTTTCAATTTGATGTTACTGTATAGTGAAATAATTACATTTCGAATATATGTCAGTACTAAATTGTTAATTCTGAATACATAAATGAAAATTTTTAATTTTCACGTTTTGAAGGCCTGGAGTCTGAAATTGTAGATGATTAGAAGGTATAAATTTGATATTGTACAATCCTCAGGAATCCAATTTCAAAATTTTTCGATTTGAAACTCTCTGAGTTTGAAATCGGTCCATTTTTAGAGTTTCTTAGCCCCAGGTGAAAATCCTTATATTTTCGGTCGGGTGTCCGTCAGTCGATCCGTCGTATTTGTGCCTCATGGTATCAGACCTCAGGGGATGGAACTTATGGTTTAAGAATTAGGTTTTTAATTATTTTTATTATTTATTAATTTAAAAAAAAAAATTTTTTTTCGAAAATCTTGGTTTCATGATCCATCTATTACTCCGCACTAAGTTTTTCAAGTTAAATAAAAATATGAAAATAAACGTCCTGAATGAAGAAAAAACGCTACTATTAGGTTCTTAAAATTGTTTGACTATTTAGGCATTTATTTTGAAGTTGCACTGCACAATTTTAAAAGACTTCACATTGAAACCATCGGCATGTCCGTCGACCTGCCCTTTTCCAAAGCTGGTAATTGGTTCTACATGTCTTCCATCTTCTTTCATTAGAAAATGATCGATCCACCAATCACCAATCGCCATCCCTAGAAAAGGACAGGTCGACTTCCTCGATTTTCTTTCTCTTTCTATTCCCTATATTCCACTTTTGACAGGTAGATCTAGCGGTCTAGTACTATATGCCGATGATAGAAAGCAAACAATTTTGAATTTTTAAATCTAAAATTATTCAATTTTAAATGCTTTCAATTCAAAATGATTTAATTCTTCAATTTAAAAATTTTTTTAAGAAATTTTTTTTTCTGGCTGGTTGCAAAGCGATTTAACAGATTGGGAAAGCAAATCATCAAAAAGTAGTCGTGAATCAAGAAGAAGATACTAGTTTCCGCAGTCACTGAACTTATTCGACTACAGATGGTTGATAAATACAAAAGGAAGATGTCTTGCTAAAACGAGTCTGAACCGCAAGAAGAAGCAGTCTTCCGATTCTGGTCTGGAAACGACCTTTAAGGTATTTGTGTCAATGAAAAAGAAGTAGCGCATAGAAATTCTTGTAGAGGACGCACTATGCTGCCTGGATTATGTTAATTCGGGGAGGGCAAAGCTTCGGGTACCGTTAGATCTGTTCAGCCGAGTAACGAAACGCTAACGCATGGCTCGTATGAGTATAACGGTGTGCCTTGGCCTTGGAATTTGCGATTACTCCTCTTTATACTCATACAAACAGGTGCTACTTCAAACAAGATTTCACAAAATAGCCGAGGCCCATAAAAGTCTTCCCAAAAAAAAAAGTACACCAATTCACAAAGTCGCTGAATAACGCGATATGAATTTAGAACCTAACAATTTCTAATTCCGCTAATTTAAAGGTATTTAAAATAGATAAAATGAAAATAAATTAAAATAATCTGCGACGAAAATATGTAGGACATATTGAGAAAGATACTTAACATTCCTGAATTTTAGGATAATTTAAGAGGTCTTGAAAGGCGTTTGACACACTTACGAAAAAGAAACGAAGAAAAGTATGGTAATAAAACGAAATGAAGATAGATCTATAAACGGAGAGAGTTAAGAAATGATCTTGATCATTCTCAGTAATAAACTGTTTTCTGTGACAGTTCCAGTTTGCCTAATTGCTTATTATTTGAGTGCAATTATGATATAATAAGTTTGCTGCACTGCTCATGAAAGCGGAATCACGCAGAGCCGTTATGTTTCGCATGCGATTGTTAAAAAATTGCATTGTAATTAAAAGGTCAGAGACTGTGACACATATAAATGAAGTTTCATTAAATTTTCTAGGCCTTTTCCAAGTGTGATAATAAGCCTGCTAGAGTTTCATACTACAGTCTATAAAGTTATTTTTAACACTAATAAGGAGAGTTCGCAAGATGCGTGACGCCGATTCGAATGAGTTTCACCGGGTGAAGGTAAATCAAAATCCATTAGATACGTATTTTTTCTTTTGATCCAATGGGCCTTAGTTTCCTAGATATCTAGGTTCAAGTATTGACGCTTTTGGGCGCGGTCCGTGCTCGACAGAGGCGAGTTGTGCGGTCCATGCTCGGCAATGGCGAGTCGAGCGGTCCACGCTCGGCATTAGAGAGTCGAGCGGTCCACACTCGGCAGTAGTGAGTTGACCGCTCAAACGTAAATACTCAAACCTCGATATCTCAGAAACTAAGGCCCACTGAATGGAAAAAATAAATACGTATGTAGTGAATTTTGATGCACTTTCATTCTGTAAAGTCCCAGTCGAATTGGCGTCCTGCATCTAGCGACCTTTCCTTGTGAGAAAATCTTTGGTTCGGACAGTAAAACGATGTGGTTGCTGTAGAAGCAAAAATGTTGTAGTTCTACACACAAATTTTTTAATTATGATTAAAAGATTGAACGATGGCATAAAATTGACATATCAAGTGAAAGGCCGCGGGAAAAAAATGCTAAGACTTAAAAAGGAACGCACCTCCGAGAATATCTTCAATGAATCTTTCTAGATAGTCATCATCTTCGTCATCATCTTCTTCTTCTTCCTCGTCATCATCATCGTCACCTGTGATGTCAAGGTCGACGTCATCATCGTCGTCATCGTCATCGTCATCATCAGAAGATGGGGCCGCTGGCGCAGCCGGTGCAGCTTGTCTTCCGGTTTCCTTCGCCGACTCAGCAGTGACTTTACTTTCAACTTTTTCAGGTACTGGCGATGCCAAAACGCTGATTGTCACGCAGCACAATAGTGCTAGCACCGCCACTAATTTCATGGTTCTGGAAGATCAAAAAAAATTGGAATTGATCAAAATGAATGAGATTCAAAATGAACTAGATTTAAGATCAAAATGAACAGGATTTCAGTTCAAAATGAACCCAAACAGATTTATTTTCAATGAAATTAGATACTTTTGAAATTATGATACTTTAGATAATACAATTGAAAAATGACTAACTTGAATGAACGTAATTTAACTTTAGTTTAAAGAAAATGGAAGACGATTGAAACACCATTGTGAAAAATCGACGATGATCTTTTATTGATGATAAAGTCATTAAAAGAATTCGATTTTTATGTTTTTCACATTTTACAATATTTTTTTAATCATGATGATCCGCCACTTTCATGTGAAGTGTCTTCAGATTTTATATACCGGGGGAGGGTAATTCGCTCTAGATTCCAAGACCCAAGAGACCAGTTCTTACCGGATAATCATTATGACCAATCAACAAATTAGTTCTCATTATACAAATAATTGACAGCGCAAGAACTGGCTTATGCCAAACTCAAATTGATACAATTTTTTCTAGCATTTCTGAAAAGGACGTGGATGCATATAGAAGAAGAGAGTAAGAAAATGAAATAATTTTGTCAGGAAGGGAAGTGTTATTTTTTGGTAAGTTAATCGAAAATATAATTAATTATGGAAAAGTGTAGAAAATTTAATGTACTAAAAAGTTATATACGAAAAAAATTCAAATGAAGAAATAATCACTTTTAAAAAATTATGTAGGTGTTCATATGAAAGATTTAAGATGTCAAAATGTACATTGTCAAATAATTTCAGTCCAATACAGTTTCTTGCTAATCTTTAATCAAAAATTAATAATCACATAGTTCAGTTGATGGAATTGATAGAATGCGGAAACTTTTAAAACATTATAATTTTCACATCGTTGAATCCTTACTCATGAATTGCAGGTTTCAAACTAATCTTCCCCTCATGATATATCTGATTCTTGTGGAAAAAGTGACTTTATCTACACTAGGGCCGGGAAAATATGAAATTATCTGTTTTCAATTTCTAGTTTCTTTTGAAAAAAGTTACTTTTATCTTTTGAATACCTAGTATGAAAGGTATCAAAATTCTGCATTGAATATATGCCCGTACTGATGGCAGTAAGTCGATTGTGTACCAAGATATTTCAAGAATAGTGCGAAATTCAATGTTTTTTATAGTAATTAAAAACTCGATTAATGAATATTTTTCACGGTTTTTGGGCTCATTACAAAAACACTTTTTCATATAATTTTGGCAGTAAATTAACCAAAAAATCTACGTATTCATAAATTTCATTTTTTTTTAAATTTTGAGTGGAAGAATTTTTTGAACGGGAGGGTCAATGAGGGCTATTCTTGGGCCCAGAATCAGGAAATAGTTTTTTTGTGGAAATGAAAACTCAAAAAGATTTAAAATAGTTTGCCCGCAAGTCAACTTTAAAGAAATTTTTTGAAGCAAGAACCATTTAAATTAAACGATCCTTCCACCGAGTTTTTTGTGCAATCTCTTTTAAATTTATAGAAAATTGCTTTTAAAATAAGAACTTGATAGGATGGACTTTATGTCTTTATCTTGGGCTTCTTGGTATTTTGAAAGATTTTATAGTATCAAGAGAAGAATAAAGCTTTATTTTGTGTGACGTCAAAATGATTGAAAGAAAAAAAAGTTGGCCTCTTATTTTCCGACATCAGTGTACACCGAAAAAATTGATCAGTACAAATCACCTACCGGAATCTTCGGAAGGGTCAGAAGACCTTAATAGTATAGTATAATGCCCAGCCTTTAATTCCCTTGATGTACTTTTCGAAAAACGCCACTGTCAACGAACAATACTTTTCTCGCGAGTTATCACTATTATCACAAAGTAAGTCCTTTGGGGTGAAATTGTGAAATTAAGGTAGGTATTCAGTATTCACACCGTTGCACTGTCGATAACAATGGCAGACACTTCCGGTAATTGTGGATGATTGTGGGCCGCGAAACTCAACGGAACTCACCTCTCGTGGCCTTTCTCCCTCTTGAACTAGCGCGAAGAATGAAATATTCCGGAAGTCGATCGAAATCGCGATTCCAGAAACAGGATCCGCCGTGCAACAAGGTGAGAGTGTAAAACAGACGAAGCGCCGTTCAACGACCCTTTTATACCAAGTGCCTCCA
>JAUMHM010000050.1:15976322-15988433 GCA_032362435.1 Melikaiella ostensackeni | reverse complement strand
TCCACCTCTTCCGTTCTCTTCCGCTCTCCTTCTTCTTGTACCTTCATCCTCCTAACTCCTTCCTGCGTTCGTTTCTCCACGTGGACACAAGGTTTCTCGCTTTCGAGAAACACACGCAAAGGAGTCTCACGGATCTGAGCTTGCTTTCCTTTCCTCCGGTACAGGTTGACTGCGAAGAACAAAGTATCAATAAAAAGTCTATTTAGAACAGCCAGGTCTGCCACACAGTCACTTAAGTCAAGTTTAGTCACTTTTTTTCTCAAATCACTTTTTAGTCAATTGTTTAAGATAACATCACTATACTGACTTCTCTTTTTATAAAGGTTTAAGACAGAGAACCCAAGAATTAACTACTATTGAAATCAGGTCGATACCTATTTCTGAATTTTCTTGAATTCGTATGAATTTCATTGAATTCTCTTGAATCCTTATAAATTCACTACAATTTTACTGAAATTCATAGAATATTTTGGATTCGTTGAATTTTTTTCAATTCATTTGAATTCATTTGGAATTCACCCTGAATTCTTATTAATTTATCCTGAATTATTTTTAAAAAATTTGAATTCTTTGTAAGTCTCTTGAAAATTGAATTCTTCTAAATTTGCTCAATTCTACTCAATGAAATAATTTTTTCCTTTTTTTTTTTAGATTTTTTAATTCACCGTAAAGACTTTTAAACTCACCTTGAATTCTTGGGCATTTCATAAAATTGTTTTAAATCCTGTGTAAGGCTTCTCAGTTCACTTCAAATTTGAAGAATTCAATTAATTTTTTTAATATTTTTAAATTGTTTTCAGTTCACTTGATTTTTTTCAAACTTCACCTTAATTTTCATGAATTTCATCAAATTCTTCTTATTTTTCTTAAATTCCTCTAAATTCACTAATTCTATTCACTCCCATTTATCTGAATTCGATGGAATTTTTTTTGGATCTTAACAAATTTGTCCCATTCACTTGAAGTAATCTAAATTCGCCCAGAATTATTTTATTAACCTAAAATTCATATGCATTTCAACGAATTTTCTGGAATCCCCTTGAATTCTCCTAAATTCACTCTAATTTTACTGAAATAATTTGAATTCAATTGAAGACATTTGGAATTCACCCTGAATTCTTTAAATTCTTTTGAATTATATTGATTTTTTTTTTAATACACCCTGAAGACTTTTAAATTCACCTTGAATTCTTATGAATTTCATCAAATTCTTTTGGTTCCAATTCATTAATTCTATTTTTTTCTATTTATTCGAATTCAATCGAATATTTTGGATTTTTTTCAATTTATTTGAATGAATCTAGTATTCATCCTGAATTATTATTAATGTATCCTAAAATCTTTTCAGTTCTTTTTTATTCTTTGGAGTTATCTTGAATTTATTTGAATTCACTTTGAAATCTTTTGAATTCACCTTGAATTCTTTTGAATTCACTTGAATTCTTCTAAATTCATTCAATTCAATTCAATAGACTATTTTGATTTTTTTAATTCGCCCTGCAGTCTTCTAAACTCATCTTGAATTCTATTAGGCACTTTATCAAATTCTTTTGAATCCCCTAGAATTTCTCTGATTTCGCTTTAAATTTGATGTGTTGGATGCATTTTCAAAAATATTTTTGAACTGTCTCCAATTCACTTAAATTTTTTAAAAATTCAAGTTTGTAATTCAATTTTATGTACTTCGTTGGCTTGAAAATTATGATTTTTTATTTACTTAAGTGCTGTTGAATTTGCAATGAATTCTATTCATTCCTGTTCTACTTAATTCAATGGAAATTATTTAATTTTCAAAATTTTCTTCAATTTCTTCAAATTCTTATGAATTTCATCAAAGTCTCTAGCATTCCCTTTAATTCTTCTGAATTCACTCCGTTTTTACTGAAAGCAATGGAATATTTTGGATTTTTAAATCTTCTTTCAATTTATTTGAATTTATTTCGACTTCATCCTGAACTCTTTTAAATTCCTTTGAATGCTCATGAATTTGTTTGAATTGACTTATCTTGAATTCTGTTAGGCATTTTATCAAATTCTTTTGAAATCATTTCAATTATTTTCAATTCACTCAATTCTACTCAATTCAATGTATTATTATTATTTTTTTAATTCACCGTGAAGTCTTCTAAACTCATCTTGAATTTTTTAAGGCATTCACACCCATTTTACTCAATTCTTATAAATTTCATGGAATTCTTTTCAATTCTTTTAAATTCAAAGAACATTAGTCACATTATTAATGCACATTAGTCACTTCTATCCAATTTTTAACAAGCAACTAAAAAAAATAAGTCAATTTTAAGAAAAATTGAGATAATTTTTATTATAGATAATTATATTTGATGTAAGTTCTTTTTTGTCTACATGGTCTCATATTAATATTTCAGTATTGATTTTAGTCTTAAGTTGTGAAAAAATCCAAGCTCCGCGCTGACAAGGCCCTGATCAGTATTTCTATTTTGAATGAAAGTTGTTAAATTATAATCAGGCATTAATGCGGCTTTAAAATAAGGGTATAATTAATTATTTACAAGCATACTCTCGCTGATCCGACTAAGAAATTATCAAATCACATATAGATACCAATGATATTCAAAATTTCGTTTGTGGGGTTTTGGCGGGGCT
The DNA here is from genome assembly GCA_032362435.1 of Melikaiella ostensackeni. NCBI lineage: Eukaryota > Metazoa > Arthropoda > Insecta > Hymenoptera > Cynipidae > Melikaiella > Melikaiella ostensackeni. The sequence goes on along the minus strand of JAUMHM010000050.1, from coordinate 15,985,808 downwards.
TGCCTTAGTCTGGTTTTCACTAGAGATACCTTGTTACACCACACTTATAACCTAGCTTAGCAAATTGTCCTCAATTTTTGTATTATTTTTAAGTTTATTGACATTGAACGTACGTAAAGTTGAGGCGTTGCTGTTTTAGGCACGGCCATTTGGATGCCGCCGTTTAGGCGCGGGACGTTTAACTATATTACTACATATATAGATTAGAACCTCGATCAAGTTTGAGTCTCGGGCATTGCTTCGATGGCCGTGTTTCCGTTCCAAGAATTTCTACGATGTAAACAATCAGGAAGAACTGCGTAACTCCGCTGAGCTCGTGCGCCTCTCTCTCGGCCCCTCGAACCTCCCCACCAACGAATGCGAGGCCGGCGGCAATTCTCTCTCTCGGCGTCTTCGACCCCTCATCACCGAATGCGAGCCGGTAGACATTCTATGTGTACCAAAGTGATTTGTAGTGAATCTTTCAAAGAATAAAATGAGCCCTACAACATTAGAATTAAATAAGAATTGCAACCTTTACCTAAAGAGAAAGCGAAATCAAAACTCTAAATAACTATTGTTAAATAAACAACTTTAACCTGAAATATTTTTTTTGCAACACCCAACCCGAAAGTTGCGCTTTAAGTTGGTCTAAATTATGTGTGAAGTGACTCTTTTAACAACAGTGATCGCAGTGGGCGTCGTCCATAAATGACGTGACGCTCTTTTACCGGGGAGTGTTTCGATCGAACGTGACGGAGCTTCACAGGAAGGGGGAGGGGGTTTTATACTGCGTGATGTCACGGTTGAAATTATAATATTATCAAGAAAAAGTCAGAAACATTTACTCTAAATTTAGATGTTAAAAATTATTATCCGCGCGAAACTCGGTAACGCTCACAAGGGACTGCGCGTAACGGGGACACGGATTTTAATATTTTTTTGTGGGCGAAGAAGACCTGATATGAAATGAAAAAAGCTTAAACCGTTTGCTTAGATAAAATTTATTCATCTTCAAAACATTTCATTTCAAATTTATTTAAACAATTGAATACGTGTCCACTAATTTTTCGCTGTTAAAAACGGCGAACAACAGCGAAATTATAATGTTTATTGGTTAAAAATAATTTATTATATATTACAGACATCAACTTGTAGATAAACATATTTTAGTGTCAAAAATAATAATTTTTCAATTAAAAAAATATTTTATTCACAATTTATTATTATTTTATAATACTTATGCATACTTACAGCTTAAATATTGTAAAAAAAGAATTGGAAAAAATTTTTGAAAATAAAGTACCTAGAACCTAGACCATTGCCGCTTTCTATCTAAGCGAACGGTTTGAGCTTTTTCCAATTCATATTAGGCCCTTTAGGCCAAAAAATATTATTAAAATCCGTGTCCTTCCTCACGAGCACTCCCCTCAGCAATAAAAAAACTAATGTTGTCAAATAAAAATTATTTTTTAAATCACTTTTTATTTATTTAAAGTTTCATCTTAGAATAATAGTTTTTTTAAACAACAGTTTAAGATAAGATGAAAAAACGGGGGGAGGGGTCCAATCGTGACGTGACATTATTTAAAGGGGGGCGAGGATTTGCCTTGCGTGACTTTGCGTGACAGAGGGAAAGAGGGTGTAAAAAGTGCTCAAAAAACGTGATGTCATTTATGGACGACGCCGTGTGTGAAGTGTTACTTCAGACACCGGCGGCCATTATGGCACATGCGCGCTTTGAAGAAGCTACTTTACACACGGGTTGCAAATCGTGAAATCGTAAAATCGGTGGCGCCCTCTGACAGAGCACCATTCGCTTCAGTTTGAAGGCGACACAGATCAGGCGTATCTGTTACTACTTTGGAGCAGCCTTTGGCGTGCAACTTTCTCGGTCAGGTGTTGCAAAAAATAGTGTGTCATACACGTGCTTGCCAGGTAATTACTACTCGTGTCATTGCAGCACTTGCCGGAGGCTCTTACTGCGAGCATCACATTCGTTGCAATCACCTAGCTCACGCACTTGTATCACAAATAACTATTTCTCAAGTTATTTTAGAAATAATTTTTAACAATGCTTATTTTTGAACTTCAGATAACTAGTGCTCATCCTTAATCTATTGAAAAAGTCATTACATTCGTAATCGATATGCAAATAAAATTAAACGCTTGGCGCCTAAAAATCCCGGTGGTTAAACGGCTGCGCGCCTGGGCAACCTGACGGCAAAATGTCCTAGCGCCAAACGTCCCGCGCCTAAACGTCTTTAAATGTACAAGTGTGAAGACGTAAGGGAATGACTAAACGAAGTATGAAATTATGCATTGTTGGTTGTGAAGTTTCAATTGTTCATTTAGAAAACAATGTTCAATTGTTGTTTTTCAACTTGAAGGATATCATTGATTTTCTTAATAATAATATTTAAAGCCATCTCAAGTTGACATTACAATAGAATTATTGTGTTTTTTGTTATTTTCGATGCTCATGTTGAGCATTTTAGAATTTTTCTAATCACTTCTTGAGACTATACAGAATACGGATCCTTGATCTCCATCACGTTTTCATCTACATCTGATTATTTTTCGAAAAAATCTCGACTTTGTCTACAAATCCTCGACTTGCATCACTAACCACAGGCGATAAAGAGATGTATCCTGCTATTCATCTGCTATTCATAAATAAGAATTCTATATACTATTTACTAACTTAAAAGTGGGATTTCAAATATAGAAAAAAAATGAATGCTCTCGTTTTTCAAAATTTGAACGGTTTTACAAGGTTTTTGAGAATTGTTATTAATAACACTGTACAACAAGGATTTTTCTCATGAATAAGCGATAGGTCATTTCCACAGGTTATTTCCCGTAGATTACGAATCCGGAGACCATAGTATTCCATCACATCACGTTTTTTTTTTACTTTTAGAACCCATTATTGAAAAAAACGTCACGTAATGGAACATTTTCGGTTCTGAGTTTATAATCGACGGGAAAAAAATTATCGAAATGACCTATCGATTATTGCTTCTTCATGAGTAAGAAAAACGGTCCAAAATTTTGCACAGTGTAATGGTTCTAAAATGTGGATCTAGGCTGTCACAAAGAGAAATGCAGCAAAAGAGCGGAGAGATATATAAATTATGTTTTTCAAAAGTTCATGACTTTCTATTACTTAAAATAATCTTGAACTTTGCTAAAAAATCTTTTTCTATACAAACAGCCAAGGATATTCTAAGGACCATTCCATTTATGTCCCAGGATATCTTGGGGATTTTCTAGACATATTTACAGAATGTCCCAGAAGGTGGAAATGTAGATATCCCCCAGACACACTGAGAAAAATGTTCGTTCAAATCAAATTATTTCTTTGATGTAGGGTCAAATAAATGCTTGTCTGATTCAAAGAAATGATTTATTTGCCCTTATTTAGTTCGTTTGAACAAATTTTTAATTACACGTCATAAATCTCTTGTTTAAATTGAGTAAATTTTTTTTTACTTTAAACCAGTTTTGTTTTAAATTAAATATAGATTTTGTTCCACGTCATGTTTATTTTTCGATTTGATAAAAAGTTTTGAACAATGCGGAATTTCGAAATTAAGTGTAAAACTCTTTTAGACTATTTGTCGGAATACTCGCAGCTGGACGACGGTACTTTTACAATCTTCCGATACTTTTGTATGCTGTGAAATTGTAGTCGTTATTGTAAGAATGTCTGCTCTGCTCTCCTAGCGTTTTTTCTGGGGAACTATCGTATACCTGTTTTGAGCATTGCATTTTCGGTTTGAGTCAAACAAATATTTTTATACACTCAAATAGATTTAATGAAAGAAACAGAAATATAAAATAGATATAATGATTGGCGAGAAGAAAATGTGGAATATATATGAGAGAACTGTTTTGCTGTATTTGTATACCGCTACAAATATTTTTAGTTGATTCAAGGATTCAAGCAAAACATTTTCTTACGATGTTATTAATTTGTTTGAAATGTTAATAATACTTTACGTTTAACTTAATGAAATTTTTGAATCATCAATGTTTTATATTTACCTACATCAATTTATTCAAGAACTGTCAAATAAATCCGTCATTCGGGATTTCTTTAAGTCGAGAATTTCCTTGGATCTGAGATTCCATGATCTGTGAGATTTAATGCCATATCTATACACTGAACAAAAATTCTATTGGATCAAAAGTACGCACTTTCACGCTCGTTCAAAAGCAGATACTATGTTGGTTCAAATGAATATACAATAAAAGAATAATTATTTATTTCGACTCAACAGTGATGCTATGAATTCGACAGTATTCATTCGAATCAATAGTATCTGCTTTTGAACGAGCGCGAAAGTGCGTACCTTCGATTCAATAGTATTTTTTTCTCAGTGTAGCATTGCTTTCCAGGGCTAAGAAAAATTCATAACTCTTTTAATTTTTAAACAGTGAAATAAACTTATAGAGAAGTTTAATACCTGCCAGTCAGAGTAAATGAGTCAATTAAATGATAATTTGTCAGGACTTTCCTTTAGAGAACTCTGCTTTTATAACTTAAACTGTAAGTACATATAAATTTATTTTGAGTAGATAATTATGGTTTTTACATGTTTAAAATTTAAGAAATTGGTAAAAGAGGTTTAACTTTCATACCATTTAACCTACATACTTTGTGATGACAGAAAAGCGCGAAATTTAAAAACTTCATAAATCAAACTAAACAAAAAAAAAACAATTTCTAACTTGAAACAAGTGGAAACAACTGGAAGACCATCGCAGTATTGTTGACTATCTACTGCTGGAAAATTTAATGTCAAACAAAAAGTTCTCAAATATTTAGAAATAATAAAGACAGAACACTCTGTGCCAATAGATATTATTCATTAAACTTTAATTCTAACGTACAAACATAACACAGAAATGTTTCATTCAGATAAGAAGTATGAATAAAGAAGAAGCGAATTTTTTTTCAGGATGAAAAATTAACTGTTTGCTATTAAACATTAATTAATTATAATATTTCAATGAAACTTCATCGGATAATGTAGTATCCTTACCGAAACTTCATACTAAAAAAAATAATCAATATTTTTTGCCAGTTTTCTAGTTAATTAAGATTATATACTGTACATCATTATGTACTGTAGGGTGGTTTTCCCTAATACATATTAAAATGTTATCACGCATCAAATTAAAGTAGGATTATTTTTTGGGGTATTCTTTTAATACCGAAAACAAGCCTTATAATGATACATTTTTTACAGTGTATGATTTGATGAATACGTAAGTAAGTGCACTAAAATAATTATTTGCAAATGAGAAAACTATTTGTATGAAATTTGTTGCACCTCATCTTGAACAATGAAAATTTTCATTATGCCTTTGCTTGTCTTCGTGTCTCAAAAATGTTGCAACTCAAAATTACACCGAATTTGGCTTACTTTTGAAAATCGGAGTTCAACAGTGATATATAAATAAAAATATAATTACTCGATATAACATATGTAGAATTTGAATGTGTTAATTATATTTTTAACTACAGTTGAAAGCATCTCTTCAAGTTATCGGTGCCAACTGCTCGGACATTCAAATATACTTTTCAGGGGGACTAATGTAGGCTGACCACGAAATACTTTCTCCACTGAAAGGAAACTAATGTACACCATTTGTGACGGACCACAAGCAGGGATCCACTTTGTACTAAGCAGTAACACAAATATTCCGAAATTAAATTCTTCAAATTAAAAAGAAAACAAAAAGGAAAGTGATGAAAGTAGAACGCGCATTTGCATTTTAAGAATCACTGTTAAAGATTGTGCATGTTATAAGTATATTGTTAGCTTATTTTTCAACTGTATAAAATATATCAACTTGCAATTATAAATTAATTCTGTAATTGTTATAAATTTCTGTTGTAACTTCACAATAAATGTATTGGAAGTAAATTACACTTGTAATGTCGTTTTACATATGGCTTTACAATTGGGACCATGATAATTGTGCGGTTTTCAATTACTATAAGAGTCGCAATTTTGCTACATACACGGACAAAAATGTAGGTGAAAAAGTGGATCATTAGTGTTGATACACAGTAAATAAATTTTCAAAATGATACGGAAATCAATATTATTTTGATATGCAGCAAAAATTTTACCGAAATCAAGAGTGTTTTGATCGGTCAGAATGAATGATCGATTTTTGGGCTCATAATGATATAATTCGGGGTCATGTATCAAGTCAAGCCAAGATGGCCGACATTCTTGGTGTACTTTAGCTCATATGTGAGCTTTTTATGATTTCCGATCGTGCAGTATACTTGAAAAGTTAAAAAATAACAAAACTTGAAAAGAGAATATATCTTCTGTTAAGTATAGTTGTCACTTGCACGCGGTTAAACAAAATATTTAAGTTATGACATCCGCTTCAAAAACTGGCGGCCATTTTGTTTAGTCCGACACATAACTCTGAAAGTAGATCAAAATGATCTGAATGAACAGATCATTATGCTCTTGACAGTCAAATGATCGCTGGAGCAAAATGCTCTGCAACAAAAATGATCCTTTTTTACATTCTCATCTCAATGAGAAGGTATTGGTTTTATGTGAAAATTGACTTTTGCGAATTTCATCAAATCTCGACGTTTTCGGACTCACCTATTGAGAAAAAGTAGATTTTACTTCGGTATTACTCAAGAAGTCGAACAATTTATCTACATGATTTTTTTTTTTTCTTTAAATTATGAGAGTTATAGCATTTACAAAATTCAAAAAAAGAAACAAAAATTAAAATTTTAAGCCAAACGATGCACGATATGAAAAAAAGTCCAAGGAGGAAAAACTTTGATTTTTGAAAGCCCTACAAGACTGTCTTAACAACTTTTTGAATTTTTTCGAAAAATCGAAAATTCAAATTTTGACCCAAATAGCGCGAGATACGAGAAAAAGTTAAGATATCAAATTTGTTGCTTTCACGAAGACCTGCAAGCTTTCTCCCGAACATTTTTTGGTAAGAGGCATAGATTCTTTTTAAGTATGAAAAATGATACTGGAATATTTTAATTGTAATTTCTGAGCCAAACGACGCGAGGTAAGAAAAAAAGTCAATAGAGTAGAATTTGTGCTTTTAAAAAGTCAAATAAAATTTTCGTTAAAGATTTTTTTATAGGAACAATCGTAAATCATCAAGATAATTTTCAATCGTCTGTTTAACTATTTATTTGTATATATTATACGGTGAGCGCAGAAAATCAAGCGCGAATATTATGATGAGAATGTATTCCTTCCCTGTCCTTGCATACATCTTTTGCTTCCGTTACATCCATATATCGTTTCATGCACTATGTTGTGTTTGTACGATTCGTTATATCCCTCTACTTCAGCGTCTCATTTACACAGTACGCTACCACTCACTTCACCTCAATACACTTGATACGTTAAACGTTCTTGATTCATTCTTTCAACATGACCAAGCCATCTCAGCAAATTTCTTTCAGTATTGTCGAACAATGTTTCATCTGCATAACATTCTTTGGGAACCCACTCATTACTGATTTTGTCCTTTAGCGTTTTACCGCACATATTCCGCAGGAACTGCATGCCCACCGCATTTACTTTACTCCAATCCTTTCCTTGATATGTCCAGGTCTCGGTACCATACAGCACAGAATTATATATTGCAATTTTAGCTTTATTCGTTACATTTTCACTTCTAGTGATAGCTCTTACACTGCCGATAATCTTTCTACCCTCATTTATACGTCTAGATATCTCTGCATCTATCTGCCCGTCAGGAGTAAATGAACTTCCGAAATACACAAACTCATCAACATGTTCTATCCTATCCTCGTTTAAGGCAATGTTGCATACTGTTTTCTCACCACTTCTTTCCACTACGAGAACTTTCGTTTTATTCACGTTAATCTTAAAACTCATACTCTTTATGCTGGCATCCAGTCTGCTCATCACTCTCTGCAAGTCGTCGACTGATTCTGCCGTAACAATCTTATCATCTGCAAACGCTAGTCCACGTCCTTTCACTGTCCCGAGATCAACACCTTCTTCGTCTAAGAGAGCCATTCTTGAACATTTGTCCATGTACACATTGAACACCCAGGAGGACAAACCGCAGCCTTTCTTAACGCCCTGCTTAATATGAAACCAAGCGCTCAGTTGTCCATTTACTGTTACACTCGCTTCACTACCCACGGTGGGTCTTGACATGATTCAACCCAAAGGTGCTTGCACTGTAAGTAGATAACCCGAGCCATAGGACGGCCTCTGATTGGTCGAGAGGCGTGGCCTAAGGGGAGGGGGAAGGAAGGGGGCGTGACCTGCTCTGATTGGTCTATGGGGCATGGCCTAATTGATCGTGGTGGGGGTAATTAGGGGGCGTGGTCTCATCTGATTGTTCAATTGGGATGAGGTTTAATTGAATGGAGTGGGGGGTAATTAGGGGTGTGGTCTCCTCTGGTTGGTCGACGGGGGTGTGGCCTATTTGTAAAGAAAATGGCGTCGTTTTTTGGTGGTTAGGCAAAGGAATTGGGGTGGAGGGGGATATGTAGGTGATTTTATGTAATTGGAAGAGGAGGATGTGTAAACAAACTATCGCGTGGGAGATGGAAAATGGGAGAGTTAATTAAAATATAAATTAATTATACTACTCTTACTTTTCATTAAGATTGAAAAAGTGTTGTTAAAATAAAAACTATATTACGTCTAGTTGAAGGTAAGTGTAATATTTAATTTACTAATTATAACTTAATATTAACTTAAACTATTCTAAATGACAGGTAATAAATAAAAAGCATTGTTTTTAATAATGATTCCTTATGATTTATTCAAAAAAGTCAATGTTGAATGAATAAAATACAATTATTTAGGTACTTGTTGAAAGTGCAAGTTCAACTTCGCCGGTGATGTAAGAAATTAAGATAGATGTGAGTTCCAAGAAAACAATTTCAAAATATAAATCAACAAAAGGTTTTTCTAGCTTAGCTTGGACCTGATTTTTAATGTCTGTGAATTGAAACTTTATTATTTGACGGATAGATTCTTCAGTCGTAGAGGTTATGTTTTCAGAGATTATATAATTAACAATCGCTTCAATTAAATAATCCTTACAAGCTTCTACACTTTTTAACAATCGTTGAATTCTTCTAAAACGTTCATCGACACATAGAGTTACATTTTTGAGTCCGTCAAAAGTAGTTTTCTGAAGAAATATTTCTGGAGTGTATACCTTTTTTTTCTTTCCTGCCACCTGTTGTGAGGCATTCTTGGTCTCTTCTTCTTTTACCAGGCCGTCGCCCAAAAGAATAGCCTTCTGTCCATGAGCAGTCGTGAAGACTAGCCGGTACCTGCCCAGTTGAATAGTTTGCAGGTATAAAGGAGAATCACCGAAAGAGAAGTAAGAGTCTATTATATCCAGATGCTGTTGTAGTGTTGTCCAGGTTTCCGAGTCAAAGGTGATTGTGCTACTGTAACTGTCCATAAGTTTTATGACCGGTTCGAATTT
>JAUMHM010000050.1:15957744-15969749 GCA_032362435.1 Melikaiella ostensackeni | reverse complement strand
TAAAGTACAGCGAACAACTACGTCACAAGCTGGAGTGTTGCTGCATCACGACGAATACGAAAATGATGGCACCGAGTGATGACGTGAAAACAAGATGGCATTCTACTGATGATATGATAGCCAAGGCATTGAAAATGCAGAAAGTGATAGACCTCTTGTGTATTTCAAATCCAGATCTGCAAAGTTACTGCTTGGATAAGGATGACTGGACTCTTCTACCTGCAGCTCACAAACATCTGAAGCTCTTCAAATATGTATCCAAAGCTCTTTCAGGAGAAAAATATGCAACTCTCCCATTAGCCATTGTAGCATTCAATTTACTGCATGATAAGATTGATGATGCTGTCCAAAAACTAGACAAAAAACTTGGTGCGATTCTAAATGTTCTTAAAATTAAAAACGCGCTCTATGCAGCCCAAGCAAAATTGTTGAAGCATTACCGAAAATTCAAGTGGGTTTATTGCGCAATTCTAATTCTTGATCCTAGACATAGAATTGAAGTCTTTGATTTTACAGAATGGGGAAAAAGCATGAAAGCAGGGTCTATGAAGAAGTTCGGAGAAATATACAGAACGGATTATAACGTTGTAACTCCTCAAGAAGATGTCCAAATTGAAGTTTCTGATCAGCAACTTTCAGGAGATGAATCAAGTGACGAAGAGATTGATTTACACCAACATTACCGAAGAGATTCTTCAGAAAAGAAGCAATAAGGAGCTGTACGTGGACGGAACAAGCCAACAGAAGACTGGAGAAAACAATTAGTGAATATACAACATCAGGCAGAGCACATGAGACTGTTGACATTCTTCTCTGGTGGAAAAACCATCAAAAGATTTATCCTGATCTAACAAGTATGGCTCGCGACTTCCTCAGCATTCAAGCTTCATCTGTGTCTGTGGAACGCCTTTTTTCTCGCTATTCCTTTATAATGCGAAAACATCTAAACAGACTAAAGAAAGACGTCGCTCGCGAACTTTTATGTATAAATGACTAGACGACAAGAAAGAATAATTCAACTTTCAAGTGCAACCAATAACAATATTTTCGAAACAAACTTTTTTTCATGGAAGATATCATTTCTAAAAAAATACCAAACATCAGAGTCCTTTTGTATTTCCTGATTTTGAAGAAAAATTTGAATAAGTTTCTTTGGTCTATAATGTAAGAGATTTTATGGAACGAAATTATATATTTTTTAATTATTGTTCATGTATGAACGTAAAAGTTGCTGTTACCCTTGATAAAGGCATTACTAAGTCTATTATCTAATAATCTACTCACATTCGCTTACACATAGCAATATTTTTAATTTTTGGAACGAGCTTCTCGGTTGCTCGGTCAGATCGATCGATTTGACGAGAAGTTCGTTTCAGTGAGACGAACTGAGATGACAACTCGGTTGTCAAAGCGATAACGAAAAATATTTTCGTTCGTTTCTCGGATCGTGTCGCTCGAATGAATCACTGGTAACTGCGACTCTGAAGCTTTTAAGAAAAATACTGTAGCATGTTTAGTTTTTTTTAAAAAAAACGGGGTCAAAAGGTAAAAAACATGCATTTTTAGCACTCTTTGGAAGTCTATGAGACGTGCTAGAATTTCCCGCATGCTCAAGTAAAAACTTGAACCCGTGCATAATTTTTTATAATCGTATCAAAAATCTGGTTGAGATATTTCACTGAAAAGCATGTAATTCTGTATGCCAAAGAAAAAGAATCCATTAGAAGGGGTAATTAAAATAAAATGAGCATTTTTCGCATAAAAGGGCTTGCATGACTCCTGAATACTTTTTTTTTTAAATTCTGACAAAGAAAATCTGCCAAAAACAATCCGTTTTACACATGCCGAAGTAAAATAATTCAACCGCAACCATTCCACTCCTGAGAATAACGTTTTCTATAGAACTTTATTTTATCACTATAAATTTTTTTTTGCGAATATCTCGAGAACCACTTGAGTTTTTGCAAAAATAGGGTGGTCGTTGGATGAAACCTGAAAAAACATATCGAAATCATGTAGCTTCTTTTATTTAAAAAATGTCCCGCACTCACTATTTCTTACACTACACGCGCGAGTTGTGATTAAAAAAAAAATAGATTTTGTCCCAAAAAAGTTCAAAAACCATATGTGTGGGCAAAAAATGGAGGGCAGATTCGCATTCAACACGACAAATTACTTCGGAAAATTATGACACATCGCATTTCATGAATACATACATATATTAAATTACCAAATAATTCTCGTGAGTTCAAAATTCACTTTTATGACCTCAGGTTAACATAAGTAACATATTGAAAGTAAGAAGAAGTACTTGAAAGCATACGCAAGAATGTGCCATTCATAGAGCTCAAAAAAATGTTTTTAATAATTGTTGTGGATTTTTTCAAATTTTGTATACCTGTCCCCTCTGAATAAAATTATTGAAGATACTCAAGATTACTTATATTTCTGTATACATTGTTTAATCAATCCAAAAATTCCGATGCACTGTAATATTATTTTGTTCAACTTTTCTGGAATACTTTTCAAATTTTCGAAATATGCTTGATGTAAAGAATCCAGCTATATATTAGTTCTTCTAACCCAAGGTTTAAATCTTTTGCAAAAAGTGATGAAAGTGGAATAACTGCTGTAAAACCGGGCACAAAATCGTGTTATTATCAGAGCTTAAAAAAATACTTTGAATAATTTTTTTGGACTTTTTTAATCTTTGTATTCCTGTCAATTCTGAATAAAATTATTCAGGATATTGGTAATATTTGGTGCTAAGAATCCAGCATTATGTTGCCCGACGTTTAGTTCATTCGCACAAAAATTTAGGATATTGGTGATTTTCAATATTTTTGTATGTATTGCTTATAACAATCGACCAGGTCCAATTGAGTGAGTAGGATAATTGGAGGTGGAGCGGTTTCAAAAACTAATCATTACCAGTGTTCATAAAAGTACTTTAAATAATTTTTTTGGACGTTTTGAAATTTTGTATTCCTGTGAATTATGAATGAAATTATTGAAGACAGATTTTCTATATTTTTGTAATTGTAATATTATTCCCTTTTCATCAAAGAAGAAATAAGATTCCTTCGACACCATAACCTCGGATTTAATCCTTCAAAATAATTTATGCTGGGCGCTAGACCTCTGTTGGTTCAGGAACAACAAACTCACGATAATCTGAGTGAAATCTTAATAGAATCTCAAATTTTAAACTTATCTCAACAAGACGACATTAGTGAGGTAACGATGTGCCGGTACGAATTTATCTTAACATCTAGCTAGTTGAGTGACTTATAAAAACGGTAGAGGGGATGACACGCAAAGGAAAACGGTTTCTTAGCATCAACAATAATAACTTGATTAGTTAAAATAGCAATTAATAGAATCTGGTTTATTCAATACAAATGTAGACTAATTTTCTTCACAATATCTTTCAAAACAAGTTTTAATTCTTGAATAACAATTCATAATTCTCTCTAAAAAATGAAATCAGAGTTTTATATTTCATACGTTTTTCAAAAATAACGCAAATTGACAATTCATAAGATTTTTTCGCTTTAACAAATAATAAGTATTGTACTCTTACAATTTTCTGCAATCCTAATAGTCTTCATTCTATTTTTTCTTCGACGGATTTCGGGTTGCGACAATTTCAGGGAACAACAAAATATTCGGGGCTCAATTTTGGAGTGCGACAAGAAAAGAGCAATACACATATGTAGTTAAATTAAAGAGACAATAGTTTATACATAAATTCAAAAAGGCAATTCACAATGATAAATTTCAGATAATAACGATATATCCAACACAAAACTTGTCGTGGGAAACCTCGTGGCCTCGTGTGACTTTATTCTACAACAAACTTTGGCTTGCTTCGCCATCGATTTGACTTCCTGGATCGACAAAACTCCAATCAATTTGAAAAGATTTATACACAATATTGATTAGTGCTCATCGGTAACTAATGACAAGAATCTTGCTCTACCAACAATATAAATTAATAAATTTGACTTTCAGGGTCAACTAAAACTTCACTAAATTTGACTAGATGCATACGCGATCATGAATAGTAAACTAATCGGTAACTAATGACAAGAATCTTGCTCTACTAACAATCTGGTATAGTGCGTTTTGGAGGGTCAAGTTAATAAAATGCCTTAGGTTTCGAAAAAAATTAAAAAAGATTAGACTTACAAGGCTGATTCGTCGGACATGTGATTCCTAAAAAAGATTCGTCCCTCTCAGGATAATTCTCCGAATAGCTCGATGTCGGTTCCTCAGGGAAGGGGAGCAAATCTGCGACGTTTTTATTCAAAAATCGAAATTTTAACTCGCGAATAACAGGAACTTGACACTTTAATGATCGCTGCTAAAAGGTAGCGAGTCTCGATCTGAGATTCGGCTCACCAGGGGTCTATTTCATAAAAATTACAAGTTCACAAGTTACAAGTTACTATATTACTAGTTTGTAATTACAAGTTCTTGTATTTTGTGTTTCACAAGAATCTTACGTCCACTTGTAATCACAAGTAATTACTTTATTTTAATTACATAAGTGCTTACCTCTTCTTTCCTAAATCCAGGGTCGATGTATCATTTAAATAACAAATAATTAAAATACTGTGACGGGCAACGCTTTCTAGCTTTTCCTAACCTAAATATATACACTTCTTTTAACGTATATAATGCTCTATCAACTTCAGAATAACCGATAATTATATCTACACTTCAATAAGTGCTTCTTTAATTAATCCATAATACAATTTGCACGTTCAGAAATTTCAGTAAACTTCCTTAAAATATAACTTGTATTTACTCTCACCACTTTTACCAAACCGCAAAGACCCTCCGAAATTTGTCTACAAATCACAAGTGCCACTTGCAAGACGAAACCTTTGTGAAACAGAATGCTTGTAAAACTGCGCGATATTACTTGTAAACGGAGTCGCCGTACTTGTAGCTTGTAAAAAGTACCAATAACTTTATGGAACGCCCACTTGTAATACAAGTTACGATTCCCTATACTTGTACTTGTAAATTGTAACTTGTAGGTTTTATGCCAGGCTGCGCTCATTCCCAAACATCTAGTAGACAGCCGCATACGGTCAGAAGTCAAGAGTCAGCCAATGTACGAGCTCCCGTACACTGGAATTCCAATAGAACTCCGACTTTGGTTTATCTCTTGAATGGCCTTGGCATTAAATTCGTGGGACTCGAATGTAAACAATCAGGGCCGTATGAACCGTTTCTATTTGATTTTCGTTCGCAGTAAAAAATATTTCTTAAATTTCTTTAAACGTTTATTTGTTTTGAAGGATAAACGCTGCTTCTTGTTTTCCTGCGATATATTTGTAACACATAACGTAAACACTGAAAGCGAATAAAGCGAAGTGCGGACCGTGTGAACTGACGAAACTATGCGCTTGTGATACAGCTTCGTTAGTGCGGTACTGGACGAGTTTGCTGGCTTTAGAGTCAAGCTCTCTTTACCCCGTCGTCCCCTAGTCGTCAAACGAAATTCTCGGAAGGACATATCGCAGATGGCCTTATGAGAGAGTTTTAGTGTATTTGTTTATAAGAACTTTTCAAATAATTAACATTTCTTGACAATTTAAAAAATATGATAACAAGAAATCATTGATGAGAAATTTTTAGTTGATTCATTAAAAGAAATGAGACTGATATTCATGTACGGAGACAAAAAATCCATTAAACTTACCAAAACATCCGAAACCGTTACAGATTTCCTACTTTGATAAAGTGCCAGCATAGAATTTCAATAAGTGTTACTTCAAAATTTCTGTAATCAGAGTCTGTAAATTTAACAGGTTTCATTTGTAACGCTGACATAAAACATCTGTAATCATTACAGATAAATATTTGTAACTATTACCTATGAAAATCTGTAACGGTTACAGGAAAATATCTGTAACTATTTCAAGTACATTAGGTCATTACTTGTCCCCTCTAAATCTTGAAGTACATTTATGATCTAAAGTGATCAAATTATCGCAAAAAATTAGCAACTATATTGAATATTGTTAACGTGATTATTAATTTTTTGCAACGATTTGATCACTGCTTTAGGTTACAAAAGATGATTAATATAAAGAGCGTGTTAAGATAGAATGTTCAAAAACTCTTGATTTTCAAGCCTTTATTGAGAGCACATTTAACGTCAAAAAACCATTTGTAAAGTCCCACTCTTGCACCTTTTTCACGACAAAGAGGTCTAACCTTACTCTGTACCAGATAAAATTGTAGGGAAATATAACACTGAAAACCGAAATGACAGTCAAACACAATAGAGTACTACTCTCCTCTTATATATTGATATGTGTATGGAAAAGTGAAAGTTATTTTTTTGACTTCTGCTTTATGTAAGATTTCAAATTCAGTTAACGTTTACCGAAGATGTTTACACATAAATCTGTCTTGGGTCGTAGTTTAGGACGCACGTGAGGTTTTTTTTCTAATAATTGAGTATTTGAAGGTAAATGATTAAGGGATTTTGTTATTACGAAATTTCAAAACCAAAATGGAAATAGTTTATAAAATTAAAAGAAAATAATGAAAGTTTAAAAGAAGAATTTTAGTAAATTCAAAATTTTAATTATTTGCTTGAAATGGCATATATTTTTAAATGTTGAATTCTCAATAATTTATTGTTTTAAATCTGAATTTATACGGTTCTTTTCTCACTTACCTATTTTATTTACACCTTTAGGTTGATGCTAGTAGGATTGTTTATAACTTAAGAAGAGGGACTAGGCCTTTTTTCAGTACATATGAAGAAGAATGCCGGGGTTGACCTAGAACATTTTGTACGAATAAATACTGGATTTTCCAAGGAAAAAAAAATTTACTCCCACGGAATTTTCCTCAAAAGGGTTTAAATCAATATTCTGCTCTAAAAATAAAATGTATTTATCAGTGGAAAAATCTTGGTTTCACATCACCCGTTGGAACGAAAATCCTCTGGGTTGTTTATAGAGGGCGTTTGTTACAGGTAAGTAGAAAGACGAGAATACTGTTTTGTAATATTCTTGTTTTTATTTTATTTTGAATTCTCCTTCAATTTTAAATTTTTGTTTTTAGTTTTTTAACTAATTGGATGTATATTTGAGGATTAGAAGTATCTACCATTTTTTGAAAGTTTAAATTTATCTCTGGGAGTGATTGGAATATTTATCACTCGATATAAGGAAACGAAAGAAGAATGTGATTTTATTATTATTAGTATATAAATTTTGTGAGAAATAATTTTTAACTCTATATGTTTTTCAAAGGTACAATTAGGTTCGGGCGAATCTAGAAAAAGGGCAATTTCACAAGGAATAATTATGTCTTTTTTTTTCAAAATTTTGATTGGTCGGCATATTTTTCCAAACTGTAAAATTTCACAATCTTGAAGTGGGTATTGAGAATTGAAGGATGCCATTTTCCTATTTGAGTGAAGGTTAGTATTTAGAAGTAGTATTTAGAAGTTTTTTAGTAGTAGTATTTAGAAGGTTAGTATTTGTTAGTTAGTAAATTGTTTAAATGTTGTTCAGTTATCTTAGGTAATTGATATAACCACTGCGCTGTTTGAATTTTATAATTTTAGTGTCACTGAAGTCTCCGAAAAGCGCGGCACGGTATCGTTCAGGTTTAGTAAATCGTCTGAGGTGTCCAAAATATTAGACTGAATTATTTGTGCTTGTTTATCAAACCATGGGAGAAATGGACGCGGTTTACTTTTATGTTTTTCTAATGGTTCAAAGACTAGAGATGAATTGTTTGACTCTTCATTATATGCAAGTAAATCACTTATTAATGTATTGTAGTTGTTGAATTGAATTCTTTTTATGATTTCCTGTGTAACGTAATAGTCTTGAGGACAATAATTAGTTTCTTTGGAATTTTGACAAAAACTTATCAATTCTTCGTATTTTTGGAGAGGGAAATGACCAAGATTGAATATATGCTTCATATTTGTGAATGTTGTAATGTTCCACTCATCCAGTGGGAAATGGATATTAGACAATTTTTCAAAATGTAACACAGGGTTATTAGTAGGAATATAAGTGTCATCTAAATATATGCTGGACGCTTAGTGCATCGTGAAGGTAATGAAAAATAAAAGTTTCAAATTTTTCATGCTGCTTCTCGATTCTGTGACCTAGAAATAGAAACATATTTATATTAGTTGATATGCACGAATTAACAAGCAATAATTATACATTTACATGCAGATTTAAATTTATTCATTGCATGCAATATCGTTTTGTTTGCCATTTTGACAATAGCATTTACATAAATAATTTTAATATTTTAGAAATTATGGTAAAGATTTTTAGGTCTAAATCCACACTGGATGCATTTTTAAAAGGATTTCGCATTCTTCGTAAAGCTCGATAATGCAGCAGAATTAGAAATTCTACGGGAATCAGTTGGTTCAATAGTTATATTTTCATAATTTTGTCCATTTGGGTATATTAGTTCCGGTTCTGGTTTTATTGTAGCTGTCCTCTTCTTTTCGAGGATTGGCGAATTTTTCCTTGAAACTTTAAAATTTTTGAATGATTTTTCTAAATCTTTATTTACAGTTAACCAGCTCATATTTTAAATTGAATGATAAACTAAGAGGGCAGCTTTAACGCGAGCTAAAGTTTCTAAATTTCCCAAAGCTGTTTTTCCTATAAGTCCTACTTGACAGTAAGCTAAGTAAGTTAGATGTTCGTTAGATGAAGAATGAATGTGGCTTATTGAAAACATTTGACGTGGAAGGGAACGATCTCTGCATAATTTTCCTAATTCAAAAATAATTTCTGAAGCACATATAGACGTAGATGATATTGAATTCGTTTTTTCTTGCAAAGAGAAATAAAGACTTCGTGCTGCATTTTCTTTAGCTAGATCTTCGTCCTTACTTGTACTGATTATCGTGTAACTTTTAAATTTTAAAGTGGCTGAAAATTCGAGTTTCCTTTCAGTATCTCGTTGAACTTGCATCTCGTACTCTGGTACTTGATCTCCTTGTTTAGCAATAAGTTCTTGAAGAAGTAATGAAAAAGGTTTTTGGAACATTTTTTTTTATTTAAAAATGTAAAAGATGATTTTGTTGTTGATTAGAGGCTGTAAGTTCTGTTAACTGATTTACTGGATATAATCTTGAATCAATATTGGTTGAACGATTACCTGTTATAACAGTATCGACGTGGGTAGAGTGAGTTATTGCCTTTTCTTGGTCATTAGTTGTTTTCTTACTTTGTTTCTCCAATTCAGTTGATGTTTTTTTTTTTTCTCTAAATTTAATAATAAATTTGTGACAGAATCCCATTATGCTCCTAACAAATGTATAGACCACCCAGAAACTGAGTGTAAAGCATAGCCATGAATTATAGTGTCTGCAATTAACTTTATTCCTATAATTATTATGATTATTCCGATAAAACATGCGCTTGCTGTCCCAAAGTTAGTAAAAAGTGACCAAAATCTTCCCCAGGCATTTTAAGCTATTTTATTCATTGTTCCTTCATCTAAAATATTCATTATTGACATTTCTTGATTATTTATTGGTTGACCCATAATAACACGAGCTAATGAGTTTAATATCATAAGTTTTTCTGCGGGAAACATTATTTGATCCCTAAATTTTTCTAAATCCGTTTGAAAATATATCCCTCTGGTAGCAAGTGACATGGGGTTCCTATACTTCCAAGTAGGTTGCGTTGTAGGTTGCATTATAATGGGTGGTGTCTAAGAATTACTTCTACTATATTGGCGTACATTCAACTATATGAATTACTTCGCCTGCTATTACTGACATATAACCGGGACATTTCATAAGATGATACGCGAATTCATCGGGAGTTTGAGTAGCTAACATTAAAGCGTTTTGCAAAACTTGTTGTTCTAAAGTGCACCTTTGATGAAGAACATCATTATATAGCCGTTATACTTCAGTTCTAATATGCCTTCCCACGTACACGAATTTAGAATTGAAGTATGTTAAAATGTCCATGTTTTCTATAAGTGTTCCACGTTTTTATTTAAATATCCCTCCTGGTTTGGTTTAAAATATTAACAATTTAGGATGTTCAATCTGAATTAACATATAATTACATTCGGGTATTATTGACTTCTGTGCTAGAATGAATTTTACGTCTTGTGTTATTAGAGAGTATAGTATTTCAGGATTACGAGTGGAGTTATCCCATCTTTTGTTTTCAGAAACCTTATTACAAAAATCTGAGGGAACATCATTCCAAAATGTATAACCTTTGATTTCATCTATACATATTGAGTCAGAAAGTGAGCACATAACTCTCGATTTTAAGATGACTTCATTATTTTCTAAATTTACTTTTGTTCAACTCTCCCATAGTAATATTCTAACTGATCCCGTGACATTTACGTTTTCCCAAGTACCAAAAGGATCTGCATACTGAGTCCCACGGCATTCGCCATTTGATGTTGTTGTTCCGGCAAAGGTTATGGGATGATGGTTTGAAGAGTTCCTTTTTAGGTTGGAAATTTGTATCCTATTATCAAATTTGAGTGTATTAAATTCGTGCATTGACAAACACTGGTCCCGTGGGACCTACTTTAAATATGTGATTTCACCATTTTTTACGGCTGAAGTGTGGAAATGCATACCACAATAGTAAACAGAACGTTTGATTTCTATTTTACACTGAAATATTTCAATCTTTATTAAATTGGTTGATTGTAGAAGTTGAATATATACTTCCTTATTTTTTATTTCGTTTTTCAGCAAATTACATTCTCCTACTCCTAACAATGATAAAGTTGTTACGTTAAGGTTATTAGATCCATAATCGTATCCCACGATGGCATTTACTGGGAATATCCACATCAAGAGGAAGAAAAGGTTGATGATGCCTTCGATTCTAACTTACATAGTCTGGAAAAAGGGGATCCTCCGTTAACAGTTTGTTCTTGTTGTACATCATTTTGTGTTTTTATTTATTCAAGGGGGGGGGGGTTCTCCATGTAACAGATTTATCTTCTTTATCATCTATATATTTTTCTTTTATGCTAAAAAGATTTTATTCAGGTTTATTTACCTACTGTGTCTATTTCTAAGTTATTCTGCTAGAAAATCTTGTTGTGATTGTTGAAGACTTAGTATCAAATTGTGATAAGCTAGTGGTCCTCTAGTTTTTATGGTCAGGATGATGTCTCTAATGGTTTCTGGCTCAGTTATTCTCCTTTGTATCCAATTCGGAATATTGTAATCATCTCTATTGTAAATTTTGTTTGCGAATAAGTATGGCTACAGCGTTAATATGTCGACATAGCGAACGAAGTGATGAATTACTGTGTCAATCCTTTGGCGGTGTTCGTAGTCCATGTTTAAAGATAAATTTTATGTCTGAAATGTGAAATAGGGCTAGTGTCTCCTTTTTTTATATTTATCCTTTACCTTAATAATATTTTTATTTTTTTTCAAAGTATTTTTGGGATTTTTAATAATTTAGGTCTATTGATATGAACTATTTTTGGTTTGTTTTTCATTTGTATTTTTATATTTCCGTTTTCTAAAATTTCTAAACCTTTATGTGGTCCTGTATATTGATCAAATAATTTATGTATTTTTCCCCCTTCCAGTAAAAATACATCATCTCCTATTTTTAAATTTTGCGGATTAGATCTTTTATCATAATAAATTTTTGACCTTTGTTTTGCTGTAATTAAATTTTCTCTCAATAAACCTCGAATATCATACAGGTATAATCTAATTATGAGATTGGTTATATAATCATCATACGTTTCCAATTCTTCGTGTGGCTGAGGGGGTTCATTGGAAGATTGTCGTGCGAGTTTCCCAAATACTAGCTCATAAGGTATGCATAGTGTTTATGAAGCAGATCAACGCAGATAATCAATGCACTGGATCAATGGCAACGACAGCAATCGATATATATCGAATCCCCAATATCGAGTACAATGTATTTCTTATGGGGAAAATTCTTGACTTTTGCCTATTTTCATTGCAGTCG
>JAUMHM010000050.1:15945395-15957644 GCA_032362435.1 Melikaiella ostensackeni | reverse complement strand
GTGCTGGGCCATTCCGATCATCTGTCTCTCTCGCTCTCCCACGTTCGCCGGTGGACGCTTCCACTTACAGAGGCCCCCATGACTCCCCTCCTCTATTTATAATATCTCTATGGTCATTACTAGGAGACTTATTTGCCAAAGTGGTAGGATGCACTTTTTAGCCAGTTTCACGAAAAATGACATTAAAATTATCCAGAAATTCATATGGATTGTGAATAAGAATCTTTCAACAGCCCTCGTAGCTTAGCGGTAACGTTCTTAAATCGCGAATGTTACTAGTGGGCTACGAGGGCCGCTGGAATATTTTTTCTTGCACTCCATGTTTAACAATTTGAATATTATTTTTCTGCAAACTGGCTAAAAAGTGCATCTTGCCACTTGGGCAAATAAGTCTCCTAGTAATAATCTTTCTTCAAAAAGAATACAAATAGAAACGAACAAAAACCACGTCTGGATCTATCATTGTTAGTATTTTTTATTACTTTCTTTAAAAAAATCCGATGCCGAGATCCGAGATTGCCGATGCCATGTATTCAATTTTGAGTGATTTGCCGCAGCGCCCCCTCTGCACGTAAGCTTTCGCGAACTGAAATCAAAGCGTCCCTAGTGCACGTAGCCAGTTCAGGAACTAAATAAAAGATACAAGCTCCTACTTGAACGGTCAATCAGGGCGGCATTTTTACTTATCCATGTCGGTAGAGAAGATCGGAGTGGGTAATTTTGCCGGAGGTAAAAACTAGTAAAGAAATTTTGAAATTTATTCAGTTTTAATTCATTTAATTTAATTAGAAGAAATGTTTAATTGTGTAAGCAGCGAAAATCGAGTCCGCAACCTTCCGGCTACATACCCGACGTGCTGTCGCCTAAGTTACTCGGCCAATTGCAGGATATATTTTGCTAGTCCACGCAGTGGCGATGACTCTGAAGTAGTCTTCCTGGAAAATAGCCAAGGTCCTAGGAATTTCACAAATTTACTTTGGGGACATAACCCTTATGCACAAAAATTATAAATCCAAACAAAAAACACACTACCTGGCACTCCATCATCAGTGCATACAGAAGTATTAGTGACGACTGGATTAATTATTTGTAACTTGAAAGTTCTTAAATGAAGTTTTTTACGATCTTTCAAGATGTAAATTACTCAATCAATTAACAAGAAAATGTACATGTGAACTTCAAAAACATTCTATCATTGTCTATTTATATCGCAAAACTCATCAGTATAAACAAACTTGAAATGAATAAGTTGGAGCAAATAATAGAATATTTAATAATATAATACTTTCAACATTAGAAATTGTAAATAAATCTAAAAGTAAGTGTACGCAAAAGTTTGGAAACACCTATTTTGTGCAACACCCAATCGGAACCCATGAACAGCAATAATTGGACACGGGATAGTGGAAGGGCTTAAAATTATAAACCCGTTGAATGAAGGGAAGAAATTAAAAATAATTTTTATCAAATCATTTTGATTTTCCAAACAGATTTCCGCATTTGCCTGTGCTTTAGCATTGCAAAATTTCTTGTAAATCACACTGCTTCAGCACAACCCGACCGCGAAAACCACCTTGTGGAAAAATAACCTCTGGGAGGAGTCTTACATGTACGAGTATTTATATGATATGTGACCGACCGCGAATGAAGGGACCTGGCGCGCGGTAGCTTCATTTTACAGGAGGAGCGATTGTGGAGGCATAAGAGGACCTTACTTTGCAGTTTAATAATAATTTGAATTTTTCAGATATAGAAATAATATTTTTTATCACAGAAAAGCAAATAAAAACTATCGGTAGGTGAAAAAAACTTAAAACCGATTTTTTCGGCGTTAGGTCTCTTTCTTCGCGGACGGTCACTTCGTAGACACTCCAAAGAAATTAACGCATCATTTGACATGAAAAAGTGGATAAAAAAGGAGGAAGGAAGAAGAATGAAAGTCACCTACACAACCACTACCTTATTACAGTTTCCCTTCGTCCTTCTCATATTACAATGTTGGTACATCAGTGATTTAAAAAAAAATTAAACTTAAAATCTAACATTCCCTTCTTTATACATCACAAATTCTCATTCAAAATTCTTGACTACAAACCAAGTTAAATTACATCAAACAAGATAATAATAACAAAAGAACACCACAATAAAAAATGAAGAAATATTCTAAAATTAAAAGTTAAAACTGATAACAAGTCAGCCATGCTGTAACATGAATCTTAGATCCTAGGTATTTATAGTTCGACTTGCAGATGATAACGCTTTGCAAGATCCAGTTCTGAAAAGAATATCAAAAGGTAATGTCCATTATTATTAATTTTTCAATTTAAAACGCATGCATAAGTCCTACCTTTATAAAAATGATGCATCTGACTCCCCATAGACCATTTTGTAAGATGCAGAGCTAGTTGGAAAACCTACAATTAGGTTGAGGAAAGAATTAACTGCTGAATATTATTCTTTAGTGAACTTAAATTACATTGAATTCCAAATATGGTTCAAATATACCTGAAAACAATGCCAGAACTTCAGTATGACAGAAACATTCACTTTCTGAAGCTGCTCTCTTTTTTGTCCATTTCTTCATCAAACTGAAATGCAGTAAACCTAAAATCACACCAATTTATAAATTAAATACCGAATATTATTTTGAATACATTTGAATCAGATTTAAGAGACGGCTAGTTGAATAATACCTACTAATATTACCGGAACATAAAACTTTTTATTCAAAAGTTACTCTCCGTATTTTCCGTCTTTTAAATTTCTTACTGAAATTAATTACAGTTGCCTTTGACGACATCCTTCTTGGACCTGAAAATGAAATGACTTATGTTTTGATATTTTTCTGTATCTTGAAAAGTACTTGCATTAACATTTTAATTACATTCAAAAGACGGTTGAATAGTACCTACCCTAATATATTGACGGAACACTAAACTTTTCATACAAGTTGCTCTCGTTATTTAAATTTCTACCTGGATTCAATTGCAGTTGAGTTTAGTTTCATCCTTTTTGATCCTGCAAATAAAATTATTTATTGTTTAATATTTTTCTTATCATTATGAGTAATTACTTAATGTTAAATTCAATCCACTTTTACATTAGATAAACTTAGTGCTTACCTCTATAAGAACTAAAGTATTTTTCCGTTTAAAGCCCAAAACAATCCAACATCGTGTCAATCATAGATGGGAAACATAAATACCTGTTATCAATTGCAATACATTAGAATCAGATTATACATGAAATAAAACTCACGCTTGGATTTACGAATGCATTATGTTACAGTACTTGCACTGCACGCAGACATGATGTTTTGAAATGCACTTTCATAGACGAGACTGCCCCACTCCAACTCTGAAAATTTAATAAAACTTATCTTCTGCAAATGATGATGATAGAAATTGCAAAAGAAACCCAGAAGATTTGAGAAAGGACCCTGCACAAAAGAAATCAAACAAGATACAAAAGGCAAAAATAATCAAATTTCAGAAAACCAAAACTTTTGCTGAATTGTTCTCCACAAGTGTAGTCTTTTTTCCTTTTAAGATAATTCCTTAAAAGCAATAGTTGTCATATAAAAACCAAAAATGTTAAATTAAAAAAACATACAACACTCAAAAATAATAAAATTCCGAAAAAAAAACTTTTTCTGAATTTTGATCGACAAAGGCAGTCTTTTTCCCCTTAAGCAAAATTTTCTAAAACCAACAGTTGTCATATTAAAGCCCAAATTTTCAAACTCCAAAAACATACGGAAGCCAAAAATAATCGAATTTCGGGAAACCAAAACTTTTGTTGAATAGTGCTTGATAAATACAGTCTTTTTTCTCCTTAACAAAATTTTTTAAGACGAAAATTTGTCATAGTTAAACCCAATTACACTCAAACCCCGATATAAGAACAGTTTCGGGAGTTGCTTCGCACTGGCCTTGCTCCTAAACTGGGTTCCTCGAAACGTAAACAGTCAGGGACGTGTAAACCATTTCCTAATATTACGCAATCTCCGAACGTGAATACGAACGTCAGTACCCGCGCACTGCGCCTTTGTCTATACGTTGCCGGTGTTTCGCGCTTGGTTGAACACCGTCTCTCGCCCCGCGAGCTGAGAAACTCCGTGGGCCAGCAGTCGGCCAGCAGTTCTAGGAATTCTTGAACTGGATGGGCTTATATGAGAGTTCGAGTGTATTTCAAAACTATGTATACAATATCAATATAACATATTTGATTTAGGTATACATTTATTGTTTTATGCACTTTATTATTTTTTATTATTTATTTTTTTATTTTCAGAAAATATGTTTTCAAGTTATATTAAATATATGAAGAAGACCATAATAGAATTATTAGCCGATCTTCTATTAGTGGAAATATTCCTAACTTAAAAAACCTTTAATTTTAATTTGCAGACTTCCTACTGCTGATTTTTTGCTAAAAGAAGGTCAGTCGATGACCTGGCTATTAGGACACAAATTAATTACAGTAACAACCAGTGGATGCAGCAACAAAGCCATGCGAGGAGGTCTTTGTGACAACTGCTGGGCTGTTTGTAAGGCTACTCCACCAACACCGGAGCATTCAAAATCAAGTCAATCTGGTTTATGGCGAGCATCGAGCAGCGAAGGGTCTAAAGAAGATAAATTATCAAGGCAGTCGTCAGCTGGACATGCTAGTTCGAACGCTAATACCGCCACGAATTCTCCAACAGAGGAGACTAAAAAACCACTGGAGGAAACCGATTCTTCAAGGCGGGAAGTTCCTACTGAAGTACCTGAGAAGGAACAGTCAGAACCTTCAAAACTGGAACTAATACTCAACAGTGAGAAGTCAGAGGAGTTTGATCCTTGTGCATGTTGGTGTCAAGGATGGGCAGAAATTTACATTAGAAGGCCCACTGGTGACATGTCGTGGAGTATGAGAATACAAAATTCTATGAACCTTGAAACCCCACCAGATTTCCCTGTTCACGACATCACGTCATTGTACATGCCCACGAACGATATGACTTTCCAAAGAACCCATGATGTCGCCTCTGAGTTGTCGAGTGACGAATTAGAGGTAATAATTATTAATTTTCCGTATTGCAAGCATCGGACTCTAGCCACTACTGCCACTTTTTGACACTTTTTGAGTGATGCAACTATTTTGCTACTATTTGAAAAAAATACCTCTAATGCTACTGTTTTCTCACATTGCTAGTAAATAAGAATTTATTTAGAATACTTTACATTTGTTTATACTTTATTTCTGTCTTAGGCCTCGGATTGTACGACATTTTCGACTTTTTTCGACTCTTTGAAGAAGAATCTTTCAAAAACGTACCATTTAATTTGTTTTTAGCCTATTTAATAAACAAAATAATTATTATCATTATTATGCATGATAATTAATCCCAAGAAGAAGGAGGTCCCATGGGATATGGGCATCACGTATGATAGGAGCGTCCTGTAGGTTAGGTTGGGAAGACCCGTGGAATAGGGGTCCCGAGGAATAGATGACATCCCGAAGGATAGATGGGTTCTTGTGAGATAGCTGGGATCCCAAAGGATATGTAGGGACCCGAGGGGTAGTGGGCTCCTGTGGTATAGGTGGGATTCCGAAGGATATGTAGGGATCCGAGGAATGATAGGTGGGTTCCCGTGGGGTATGTGGGTTCCTGTGGGAAAGGTGGGTTTGCTTGGGATATGTGGGCTCAAGTGTGATAGTGGTGGTCCCGAGGGACAGGTGGGTTCCCGTGTTATATGTGGGGTCAGGTGTGATAGTGTCGGTCCCGAGGAATAGGTCGGTTTCTGTGGGATATTTAGGGTCGCGAGGGATAGGTGGGGCCCCTTGCCTTAGGTGACATTCCGTGATATATGTGGGGTCCCAAGGGATAGGTGGGGTCAGGTATGATAGTGGCGCCCCGAGGGATAAGTGGGGTACCAAATGCTATGTAGAGTCCCGAGGGATAGGTAGGTTCCCGTGGGTGAACTGAGGTCCCAAAGCATATGTAGGGCCCCGAGGGATAGGTGGGCTTCCGTGAGATCAGTGGAGTGCCGTGGGATAAGGTGGGATCCCGTGAGATATCTTGGGTCCCCTGAAATGTGGAGTCCCCAGGGATAGCAGGGGCTCCCAAAGGATATATAGGGTCTCTAGGGAGAGGTGGGTTCCCGTGGGATGTGTATTGTCCCCAGGCATAGGTGGAGTCAGGTGTGTTTGTGGCGGTTCCGAGAGATAGGTGGGTTCCCGCGGGATAGCAGGGGGTCCCAAATGATATGTAGCGTCCCTACATTTTCGTCTTTGCATGCATTTCAATTTACAAAAAGACTAGAATTTAAAAAGTACACTCACGTGCCAATCTTTGACCAGCTTCGGGTCTGGTTGGCCAAAGTTCGGAGCCTATTAAAAATGTGAACACTCCGGGTCGCATATATAATCTCTGAACTCGGCACGTACAAAAGTATATGTGCAGAGAATCGCGAAATCTAATACGTCGCTGACTAACCGAGCGAAGACCTTAAGTGCAGACTGTCAAGGGACGCTCAGGGGGGAGACAGAAGCATTCAAGCGTGAACAACCGTGAGGCCGGTCAAAGATGGGATGGCCAAAGATTGGCACGTGAGTGTATTCAACATTGATAGCCTGTATATTAACAAAGTTTAAACATTCAGAAAATTTACCTTTTTAAATTAATGTAAACTATAAACTTGTCTCATTTAAAAATAAAATTTTTAAAACCTGGAATAGGCCTAGAATTTTTAAATCGAAATTCTTTAGCAACCATTAGTAAGAAGATGAAAAATTTCATGATATTATTTTGCTAATATTTTTCAATCATGACACCATTGGCACTATTTTTTATCTCTGAAGTGAGCCCGAGGCTTGATATTATTGATTGAGGCTTTCCTGGAATGAAATTATTATCATTAAAGATCAAAATAATTACCCATACTTCATGTTCATGGTGGAAACTCTTCAAAATTACAACACTAAAAACTATTGAAATTTGCATGTATTTAAGAAATTAATTATTATTATCACACTTCTGTATTTCTAGCAAGACGTTCCAGATGCGGTCATCGATCAATCTCAAAGTGAACAGCAAAACAATTCCATCAAATCCGTCACATCTTCATCCATATCTTCGGGACCGATAGCCATTCCGGGATCGCCTGTTCGTCCTAGTCCAACACGGCAAAGTTCTCGCGATAGCCTCGAAAGTTTAGAAGAAGGTGAAGAAGGTATTTTTCTTCATTTTTCTTGTCTCCAGATATTTGAGGTGCTTTGAATCGTGTTATTATTTATTATAATTGATTTACAGACGGGCGCCGATCGCGGAATCCTGTTCGGAGATCTAACTCTAGTCCCGAAATGAGTGCAAACTGGAAGAATCCCTTCCTTAACAAAGAAAAACTCAATCTTCAGCAAGCTGAACGAGACGCAAATGCTAGTGACTTTGACGTGAAACTGGATGCAGAGTTGAAAAAACATGCCAAAAATGCGTATACTAAAGACATGAGGTGTGCTAATTTTAATTTTAATATTGAGTAGTATACCGATGATTTTTATAATTGATATTGCCATGGTTTTAGAGTAAGCTGTGAAGCCATTCCAGAGGAAATGGCTGGAATGGGAACGACGCCTCCTTCATGTGAAAATACAAGCGATCATCCTGCAGGTTTACTTTCCCAGCGCTCATACCCTGGAGCTTCACAGACTACTCAAACGACAACAACTACGAGTAATACTGTGCCGCCTTCACCAACCACAGCACAGGTTTTTTGAAAATATTTATTTTATTACTTGACTCACAATTGAATCCCTATTTCCTCTATCGTGTCCATTTTTTATAGAAGCTCAAACGTAAAATATATTACTTTTGAAATTATTTCACATAATAGGGTACATAATAGGGTTTTTAACCATTTTGTTCTCCTAAACACCGGTATGAAAACAAATTTACGAAGCACTTTGAGTTTCGCTTAAAATTAACTATTAAGAAATTGCAAAACAACCCTATTCTATTCACTAATGAAGAATGAACTTGAGATTGCTATAGAAAAATGTGCATTTCAATCCAAGTAAAAGTTTAAAAAACTGAAATTTGAAATTAAGTTAGGATGCAATGCTTTTTACTGTCAAATCGATTAATACAGTTTTTTAAAAGGTTGCAAGCAGCCAATAAGGAAAATTAAAATTCTGGAATTGAAGAAAGAAAATAAAATCTAAAAGAGATTAATGTAGAATGAAAAAGTTTCTAATTTGAAAGGCTTCAAATGGAAAATATTTTAGATTTCAGAGAACTCGAGTTTTATTAAAAAGCAACTAAGCTTGTCTAAACTGAAATTAATTCAAGTGGAAACGCTTGAATAAATGTCTATCTTTCGAGTATCAATAAAATTTAAATGGAAAGAGCTGGTGTTTCATTTTTTTTACAAAATCATTTAATTTTCCTACGCTGGGTTAACTGGTAAGTTAATAGAAAAACTTTTTCTAAAGAAAATTGAGACAACAGTTATTATAAAATTATATTTTTAATTAAAATTATGTCATAAAACAAACTTTTGCAATGAAGTAAAATAGAATAAAGATTTTAAATTTTTTTTTAATTTTATAAAAAATAAAAAATATATAATAATATATAATAAAAAATAAAATAATTTTTTTAAAATTTTAAATGTAAAAGCTGTGGAATTTGGAAGCATCCAAAATTAAATTTCAAGAATTTCTGTGCTTCAGAATTTGAGAACCTTCATATTTTGAAACTTCCAAAATTGAATGCCTTCAAATTACAATAAAAATAAGTAAATTTTGGGAAATTTTCAGTTTTGAAGTTTACAAGAATGAAACGTTTTGAATAGTAGCTTGAAAGATTGAAAACTTTCTTTTTCAGATATTAAAGCGCCCTTTTTTAAAAAAAGTGTTTCCTACTTTCTTTATTTTTCAAAAATAACGATTGTGAAGCTTATAATAATTTTATTCTTTAATCTTTATTGTTGACTTCACTGTAAGAAAATACTGAGCGATTCGGTTTTTTTTTTTCAGGCGCCGACAAATTTTTTGACGGCACAAACTCGAGCTTCCTTAATTCAAGGTCCAGTTGCAAAAGGACCACAGTCTCCGACTCAGGTTCATTCCCGTTTGTCCAGCTTAGATCTGAGCCAAAGGCAAATTGATTCTAAACCACCCATTGGCAGAAATCTTATGATTGACAAGGTATTGTCCTCATCAATTATTCGTTTTGTATGATTTATACATCATTTAATAGCGAGATTTATTCATTCTTATTCTGCAGTTCCAGTGAAGTAACAATAAATTTTATTATGATTTTCTTTTTCTTTTTACAAAAGCTAAAGGAGGATAGATCCGACCCGTCGACGTTGCCTCCTTTGGCTTTTCGAGACAGAGGTCATACGATCTCTGTAATGAGTCCAGTAAAGGGTTCACGCGGTGAATGGGATAGTATACGGAGAGGAAATTCACCAAGAGTTAAAGACCCACCGAGAAATGGAATTAATCCTAGGTATGAAACTATCAATTGGTGTAACAGATATTTCTACACAAGAACAAGAAACCATTCATTCCTCTTTTTCTCATCATAACTGGCTTCCTTATCGAAAACATTTCTTTTTTATTCGAAAATAATTCAAGGCTGAAAAAATTGGCAAATTTGACCGATAAAAATATGGAAAAAAACTAGGAACTGAAAGTCGTCCATGGAGTCGACGCGCTACTTTTGATTTTATATTTTCAGAACTGTTTGAACTTGAGTGTTAGAACTTTTAATTTTTTTAAATTTACTTCAATGTATGGTAAAATATTGTAGAGTTTCAAAAGTTTGAAGAGATTTTTCAATTTAGCAGTTTTATATTTTAAAAGATTCTGCATTTTTAGACAACCTACAAATTTTATGAATCCTAGAAGTGTAATATTTGGTCAAATTAATAATTAATGAATATGCATTTATTTACGTTTACAATTGGTATTAAAATTAGTTTAATTTAATTACAGTTTTGTCTTTCTACAACTTTATCACAAGGCTCACTTTGGAACCGAGAAACCATTGCTCGTACCTTCGTCCATGAAAAGAACCATTGCGATTCTAGACAAAATACATCCATATGAAACTCACAAAATAGGAGTTTTGTATGTAGGTCCGGGTCAGGTTTCAAATGAAGTTGAAATCCTGGCTAATGAACACGGCTCGACGCGGTATACGGAATTTTTACAAAGACTTGGTACGCTCGTCAGATTAAAAGACGTGGACGAAACATCCGTCTTTCTTGGCGGACTTGATCGTTTTGGAGAGAATGGCAACTTTACATACATCTGGCAGGATGATGTTACACAGGTTTATGAATAAATTAATGCTTGACAATTTTCTGATAAAAAGCACTATGTAGTCACAATAACTGCATGAAACAAGTAATACGTTACAGTTAGAGTTACTTTTTAAAATAACTGTTTCATTTGCTATCTAAGCAAATGGAAGAATAATCATGTGTTAAATTTATGTTTTTTTTTCTTTAGGTTGTATTTCACGTTGCCACGTTAATGCCAAATAAACCGGGTGATCCGAAATGCACTTCTAAGAAGCAGCATATAGGAAATAATTATGTTAGCATCGTCTATAATGAAAGCGGAGAACCTTATAATATACAAACTGTCAAGGTATGAAATCTTAACTTGAATTAATTTATTATTTTACTTTAAATATGTAAGAATATCAGGATAATTAAAAAGTAAATAGTTGACTTCTGTTAAATATAAAGGAAAGTACGCTGTTGAAATTATTCGTTGGGTGCTTTCTTTCTCCAGCTGTGTAGCCTTTTTATAAGAGATTGTAAAGTCTTAAATGTAATTCTATTTCTCATTTTTATATTATTTTAACAGGGGCAATTTAATTACGCCTGTGTAGTTATTCAACCACTAGATCACGGTACAAATCAAGTGACCGTCCAAGCGAGAGAGGAACTTGCAGAGCACATTGGACACAGCGAACCAAAAATCATATCAGATCAAAACCTGGCAATCCTTACTAGGCAATTAGCTCTGCATGCGAATGTAAGTTCAGTGTATTTTTATTATTTAGTTATTTCATCTAATTGCAATTTTCTTACAGCTCGCTTCAATGGTTTCCTCGTCTTTGAAACATCAAGGTCAAGGGCCCTACGCGTCAAATTGGTTGGAACGCTTGCGAAACATAAAACGTTTAAGGAAGAAACTTTTGCAAGAATCGAACGCTAATTCCAAGGAAGCACCTGCCGACGAGGCGCCTTCAAATTCTAATAAGCGAGTTCATGTGGACGATTTCACGGTATATACTACCTAACGTGATTATACTTGTGAAAAATATAGACATTGTATTGTATAGAGCGTCCTGAAATTACAAATTTGTGTCTCACGAAGTTTGTATTATGTAAATTGGTATATGAGTGCTTCCATGAAGAGTGGGATTTTTCGGTCACTCTACGTTTTTAGCTAATTTTATGCATAGTATGCCAGTTGAAGTACATAAATATGTTTCTCCGTGCTATTATTTTTTTCATATTCTTGTAATCTTCGTATCTGAATTTTTAATTAAAAGTATTTGAAAATTCAATAACGATTTTTACATAAAGCTTCACACGAATGTAATTAGAAACTCAAGCAGAGATTTCTAACAATTTAAAGTTTATCTTTTTGATGCCGAGTAACGCCTTATAAATACCACGCGTAAATTACGGGACGCTCTGTGTTAAATCAATTCGTTACTACTTATTAAATTTTTTTTCCTTTGACATGTCTTTTTCATTGTTTAATTAATATTGTGAACTTACAGCGATACTCCCCTAGTAGGATGCCCATTTAAAAACTTTTTTTTTCTAAAAGTCTGATGCCTTGAATCTATACATTTGAAGAGAGTAATTGACCCTCAATTCTTGTTTTCTGCATATTAAATTAAAAAAGTGTTCAACAATGTCAGATTTGCAGTAATAAAATTTCATGGTATGTCTCCTCATTAAGGAGACATGACCATGGGTTGCCAACACTCCGGGTTTCACCTGGTGACTCCGGGTTTCGGAGCTGATCTCCGGGTCTCCGGGTTAAGCAGAATTTCTCCCGTTTTCGGCTAAAATGTGTCCGAGCTTTAAGCAAATGTACTTATGGGAAATTGTATGTTCTGTATTTACTTCGGGTAAAAAGAAAATATAATGTCAACTAAATGTTGCCTACTAAAACATAAGCACAAAAGTTTATAAGCCAGTTCAGAAAATTGTAATTTTTTGT
>JAUMHM010000050.1:15928415-15940301 GCA_032362435.1 Melikaiella ostensackeni | reverse complement strand
AGAAGCTTTTTCTATAGAAAATATATATAACTTTAACATGGGCGTAAGGCTAGAGGTCCCCCCCCCCCCATCCTATCCTGCAGGCGATACAAAATAAAAATGGAACTTCTGTCTCGAGAAATCAATGCGGAATTTTATACGGAGTACTTTAAAGAAAAAACTTTTAAATCGCTAAACAAATTGCGACCTGTGGCTTTGTCTGCAAAAATCCCTTTCTGAACTACTGTATAAAGTGTCCAGGCTCAAAAGAAATATCTTTATTCAGGGTAGTCACTAAAATCTAAGAAAAAAATTTCCAATCTTTTCCTGGTCACTAAAATTTAAAAATTCAAGCTTTCGAAAATGAAAATTTTTTGACGGCATCAAAAAGTTGGGAAATAAACATCGATTATGGACCAAAAGAGTTGTTTGATTTCATTGATTCCTTCCATCAAGATTTCTCAATGAATAATATTTTTTTGAATATGGTAAGTTTCCAACCCTCGGACGTTAAAGAATTTTTAAAATTTATCTATTTGAAGTAGGCAAAACTAAACAACAAATGAAAGCATTTGAAGCAGAGCTCTCCTGAATTCGAAGCAATCAAAATTTTAATTAAACATTTCCAATTTATCAATTTAAGAATCAAGCGTTCAATAATGAAGAATTAGAAATTGAAAGCCTTCTAACTTGAATAAGTTTAATTCTAAAAGGACTTTACAATTAGAAACTACTTCGAAATGAAGCATTCAACATTGTAGACATTTAAGGTGCTTCAAACGACTTGGCCGTTTTTTACCTGGCAAATTACGTTTACACAGAGGAACTGTTTGATGTAAGATACAATTTTTTTCATCACATACTCTAAAGGCACATACAATTTCCTGTACAGAGATGTTTTTCCGGAAAATGTTGTTGTGTTTTTTTTTTTTTTTTTAATTGAAGATAAAGCAATTGTATGCGCCTAAAAGAGGCAACGAGAAACAAGCCATTCCGGGATTCTCGCAGCGCTGCATTGACCTCGGAACGACTTGCCTCTCGTTGCCGCTTTCAGATGCAAAAAAATGCTTCATCTTCAATGAAAAAACCATAACAAAAGTTTCCGAAAAAAGCTCTCTGTATAGAAAATTGTATGTGCCTTAGAGTATGTGGTAAAAATATTACATCACACAATTCCTCCGCGTAGACGTAACTTGCCAGGAAAAAACCAACGAGTCGCTTCAAGCACCTCAAAGCAGTAGCCTTCCGAATTAAATAATTTCCAATTAAGAATCACCCAGGAAAATGTAAGTTGCGGCCCCTGATTTAGGGATCATGAAAATAACTTCCATCGAGTTAAAAAAGATGAATGATAAAGAAAGTAAATTACATATTGTGTTGTTAAGGTTTTTAAAAACTGTTTGAAAATGTTCCCACCTCAAATCGGAATAAAAATTTTAACATTATAATTTATGGTGGAAAAAGGGTTTTGAATGGATACATATACATTTCTTTTAGTGAAGTTCGTACTTCTTTAAGATAAATCAATTTTTCAGAAAATTTTTCGAACTAAATGATAAAATTCTCTTTATAATTTTAATCCACATATGAAAAACTTACTTTCCAAAGTTCCGGAAATATTGAAAATTTACATACAAAAAGAATATATTGTAAACGAAACGTAAAAATGTTGTTTTAAAATTCCTCATCAAATACCAATAAAACCTTAAACCACACCAGTAATTAGATTTTAATCATGAATATTTTATACTCTAGCAGATCGTGGATATATGAGTTGATAATCCGTGTGAAAGAACTAGAGGATCGTCAAGAATCTCAGATTAGGAGCGCAGATTGCAAGAATGAACCGCAAGGCGGTATTTACATGGACAACTTTCAGAATAACACTCAATTATTAGAATCCAACAAACCATATCACACTGGTGATGTATCAAAAGTACTAGAAAAGGCCCGGGAATTGAATCTTATGTTAAAATTAGAAAATGATTTTTCGAAACAAGTCGCAGAGAAATTTATAATTTCCCCTACCCCTATGAATGAGACTCTGTTATTCGATAATGTTAACGATTACACAATGCTTTTAAATAATGAAAATGAGATCCTCGTTGGAAACATAAAGGAACGAGAAAAAAATCTTCATCAGTATCAAGAAATTGGCTCAAACAGAGACGATGTGGAAACAATGAGTAGTTCAGCAAAGCACAGTAAACCAAAGTTGGTGAAGAAACCTCACTTGACAGAAATAAAGGAAGAACAGCATACTGAAGAAATTGAGACTCTAGATGACTTACAGGATCTTTTCCCATTTACTTTTGAGGAATATCGTTCCAATGCTTTTTTAAATCCTCTTTTTTCGAAATACATTTTAATCTTTTATCTATCATTTTTATACATTTCATGCAGATAGGCTTCTTTGAAAAAAGATCTTGAAGATAAAACGATATCAATTGGATTAAGAAGTTTTATTTATAAATTAAGATAATATCTAATTTAACAATTTAAATAATTTACTCGTCTTTCTTCTTCTTTTTCTCGCCTTTTACCCATGGTTGTTTACCACGGAGAATCCTTAGTCGCTTATATTCCTCTTTGAAATCTTGATGCTCATCTCTGTAAAGACCATACCATCGTAGATTCTTCATTAATAAATGAGTTTCTCTGAGACGTGGATAATATTCAACGATTTCTGGCCTTTTATTTACTGGCTTCTCACTGAACAGTTTGACTACTTTCATTGAAGGTTCTGGTGTTTCTCTGACTACTTCTCCGAAAATCCGGTTACTCAGGCGATTCATACGCATTGCGTATTTTGTTTTAACTGTTAGTAGATTCACATATTTACTCATTCTGAAAAAAATTAGATGGTTCTAAAAATGAAAGTAACTAGTTTTCCTTTTAAAATCTTTTTTGTAACACATTTACGGACTGTTAGATTTTGGAGGCATGTATGGCGTGCGGGAAGTGACCAATTCTGGAACAGCGAGAAATAGTATATTATGCACCTAGGGACGAAAGCAGGCGTTTTTTATCGAGCGCGATGTTGCAGAACGAGAGCTAAAATTCACCTGCTTTTTCCCATGGTGCATAAGATTTTTTCTTCAACGCATGGTAGAAAATCGCGGATTCGAGTCATATGAAGCGGGCCGGACATTGCTGTTTGTTGATCGGAGAAAAGAACTGAGAAAAAAAGTCGTGACACGGGAAGAAGCTCGTGACAGATGGAGAACAACTCGGAAGTACTGTCTCTGACGGAGAATCTTGTAGTTGTTACGGCGTGCAAGAGTTTTTTTTCCGGTCAGGAGTTTTTTTTACCGGTCAACAAACAGCAACGTCCAGCCCGCTTCACACGCTCGAAAACCTGCGGTTTTAACGCATGTGCTGAAGAAGAGAACTTTCTGTAACCGCTGCACTCGCGATTGTGAATATGATAGTGATTGGACCAACCCGAAGCGATAACTTGTCATAAATAACTGATAAATAACCATAAATTATAGATAAATTACCATAAAGTACCGAAACTTGTGTGTTAATCCGTACAAAATACATGGGAAAATGTCTGGGTGGATTTTAATAACACTCACTTATTTTGTACTTTATGAAACTAGAAGAAATTTCCCAAAAGGACTTGCACCAATTACGACTCATTTTTTGTTGTATGGGGTCATTTACCGGGAATTTCCGGATACCTTAAATTTCCAAAATTTTCGAAATGTTTGTTTTTATTGTATCTCAAATCGAAAATTCCAATGCAATACAAAAAATATCGCCTGTAACAGGTGCAGAAAATAGGCAGATGCTCTAGTGAAGTTTGGAACTGCCTGCTGTCCGCACTCGTCACACAATATAACAGACTTTTAAGGGCCCTGGAAATCGAGTGTAAACTGGACTTACAGGATTCAGGCCAAACGGTGAAGCCATTTTGTCTCATTTTTTGTATAAATAATCTAAAGAGTATAGAGACCTCCGGTACAGGCCACCTTTTTCGAAAAAAATCTATTTTTTATGTAAGAATTAAAAGAAAAAAATGCGCTTCGATGGGATCGTTGTATTAAAGTGTTCTACTATTCAGCGAAGCAGGGAGCGAGTAAGGCAGTTTTCGAGCTCGAACTTCCCTTTGTTCCCTTCAATTTTCAAGCCAAAAAATGAATTTAAAATGAATGACACCATGCAGATTAACGTTCTAACGAAAAAGACGAATTATCTACAAAAAAGTGAAATTTTCAACTCAAAAATATTATTTTTCAACGAAAAGTTAATTTCCTACCAAAAAGTTGAGTTTTTAAACAAATAGTTCAATTTTTAACCAAATAGTTAAATTTTATACCATAATAGTTTAAGTTTCAACAAAATAGCTAAATTTTTGACCTACAAAGATGAATTTTCAACAAAAAAGTTAACTTTTAATGAATAAAGACGAATTAAAAAAAATATAGTTGAACCCTCAACCAAAAACATTATTTTCAACAAAAAAAAATAATTTTCTACCCAAAAAAACGAAAAAAAAAATGGATTTTTTACCAAATAGTTGATTTTTCAACTTATAAAGAATAAATTTTCCACCAAAAATGGAAAAGTTAAATTTTCAGATAAAGAACTTAATTTTTAACCAAACAAAAAACAAGTTTTTAACAAAATAGTTCAATTTTTAACCACAGAGGTGAATCTTGAAAAAAATTAATTTTTAACAACGTAGTTTAACTTTTAACCAAATGGTTGAATTTTCAACCAAGATTGATGAATTTTTAACAAAATAGTTACATTTTCAAGCAAAACAATGAATTAAAATTGAATTAAAGCATGAAGGTTAACGCTCGACCAAAAAGACGAATTATCTACAAAAGAGTGAAATTTTCAACCCGAAAACATGATTTTTCAACGATAAAAAAGACTGAAAAAAGAATGGACTTTCTACCAAATAGCTGATTTTTCAATTTATAAATAATAAATTTTCAACCAAAAATGGAATAGATAAATTTTCCGATAAAAACTTAACCTTCAACCAAACTTTAACGAGTTTTTAACAAAATTGTTGAATTTTGAAGCCAAAAAGACGAATTATCTACAATAGAGTGAAAATTTTCAATCAAAAAATATGATTTTTCAACGAAAAGTTAATTTTCTACCAAATGGTTAAATTTTCAAATAAACAGTTCAATTTTTAACCAAATAGTTAAATTTTCTACCATAATAATTGACGTTTCAACCAAAAACATTTCATAACGATTGCAAGGATTTTAAAGATTTGAAAAAGGCATGTAAACCGGACTTAAAAGATTTCACGAAGGTTTAGAACATTTCCAAAGATTAAAAAATTTTAAAAGTTTTGGAAGATTTCAAAAAAGGTATAGTAAACCAGATTTCCAAGATTTCAAAATATTTTACACAGATTAAAATTATTTTAATGACTTCAAATGAATACAATAGATTTCAGAAAGATTTCACAAATATGTCGAAAATCTCATAAAAATTTCATAATGACTTCAAGAGAATACAAGAATTCTAAAGATGCCAAAAAGGGTACAGTACACCCGATTTCAAAGACTTCAAAACATTTCCAAGATTTTAAACGATTTCAAATATTTCAATGATTTCAAACGAATACGAAAGATTTCACAAATATTTCAAAGATGTTCAAGTATTTCAAAAGATTTCAACAAATTTGAGAATATTTTACAAGATTTCAAAGATTTAAAATGAACACATAAGATTTCCCAAACAAAGATTAAACAAAGGTTTCACAAATATTTTCAAGATTGCAAAGAATTTCACAAAAATTTCAGATTCCAAGGATTTTAAATATTTTACAAATTTTTAAAAAATAATTCACAGAAATGTCAACATTTCACACTTTTAGTACTTCAAGAGATTTCAACGAATTCACAAGGATTTCAAAATATTTCACAGATTTCACAAAGCTCTCAAGGATTTCGAAGACGACTTATGTTCGTAAAAAATTACGAATTTGTTTATTTATGGCTCTGCTTTCTTGAAAAATTGTTGGCCAACCATTGTTGGACACCCTGAATGTACAAGTTTCAGATTTTTCTGAGCAATACATTCTGAGATACAACTGTGCACATATTTTAATTTTGTTAAAAAGTCATTTCTTTATAACACTGTTCATTGCAAACGGTTTATCCTACCAAAGAAGTGCAAGGGGCAAAAAAGTTTTATTTTTGCTTATCGAGCTGAAAGTGATATTATAAATTTTTGTTGCCAATAAATAATTAAATTGTTCAACAAAAATTGTTTACACAAAAACTGACCAAGATTTCGAAAACCTAACCGAGATATTTGTAATCAGGGGACTTGTTTTGACCTTTTGAATAAAAGTTATCTCGGGGACCTATTAGTGCATACGGAAGTGTTAGTGGCACCTGTATTAATTACAAAGATCTGTGTTGACTCAAGAAATGAGGGGGCGGGGGGACTCTCGCCTTCTTCGTAGACACTCTAGTAATTGTATTGTTTTGTAATTGTATACTATTTTCTTAATAATGCGTGAATGGAGCATTTTCGAATGTAATTATAAACTGCTCGTAAGAAATGCAGTATTCGCCTAAAAGTAACATTGTGAAGTAAAACATCAGTGGTAAGACGATTAATAGTTATTGTTTTGAACAAAATCACGTACAACTATACATAGAATACAGTCAAATTAGCTGAAAGACGGCCATTTTGTAGAAAAAATTAGCAGCATTTCCTATTTATTTCAACAAATACACGTGCTATAAGTTTTTTCATAAGGAAAAAAAGATGCGCAATTAAATTCCATATTCATATATATGTTTGAAAAATTAAAATTCGATACATTTTTACAAGCTCTCAGATCAGTAAAACGGAGCGCTAGACTTCTATAACCGGTTATTGCAGACATGCAAAGTTTGTGTATAATGTTAATAAATCTGGTATTTTTCGGAGGAAAATGGATGACACATATTATTGATATTTTGCATGTTTGTGTAGTCTACCCGTTTATACAGAGAGCTTGTATATTGTCATTTAATGTACAAGGTGCTATTTTCGGAGTAAGTTTGCTGAAAATTGTACAGTGACACTGATTCGGCGTGAATATTGCATGCATGAAATCGCGAGGGAGAATTGCTTATATGAAACTGTTGTTCTTTGCATTTACCTGTGATTTTATATCGTTTACAGTTCTATTTTACTTAACATCTGCATTTCATGATATTATCCACCCTAAACCACCTCCACCCACCCAACCTTTTGGAAATTCACCCACTCATTTGGGTAGGGGCCCCTATTTTTCGTATACGGTGTGTTCGCCCCTGAAAACATCTATGTCGGTCATAGTGGGCGTTTCATTACCTGCAGACTTGAGTCATAACGGATTTTTGTTTTTCCTTTTCTCGCTAGGGTCGCCCAAAGGAAAGTCCGAGCTCGAAAACTGCCTTACCTGCTCCCTGCTTCTCTAAATAGTAGAACACTGTAATACAACGATCTCATCGAAGCGCATTATTTTCTTCTAATTCTTACATAAAAAATAGAATTTTTTTTTAAAAAAGCGGCCTGTACCGGGAGTCTTTATACTCTTTAGATTATTTACACAAAAAATCAGACAAAATGGCTTTACCGTTTGGCCTAAATCCTATAAGTCCGGTTTACACTCGATTTCCAGGGCCCTCAAACTCTTTAGAACACTAAGAAGACTTAGCATAGCCATGAATATTTTGAAGGCTTTAAACCACAAGGCTATCGGAGGGTGGCATTAACATTAGTGTCAATAAGAAAGACTTGGAAACATGTGCTTGGCTTTAGATTTAAAAATAACAAACTTTGGCAGTTCTGCGCAACCTCTAAATATTAATTAAAAATTCTAAAAAAAATATACTATATTGTTTTCGCGATAGGAATCAATTCGTGGATGAACATTTCGAAAATTTGAAACTTAACATTTTTTGGACCACCCTAATGTAGTATACGTATGGAATTTCAAATTCGTTTTATTCTACAATTTTGAGTACTGAGAAAATGTATTCAAATATAAGGCAATGTTATATTATATGAGGTTCGTTCGATAAGTTTGGTAAAAAGTCTAGTAATTTTTTTTTTCGAAAAGTTTGCCTTCTATTCTCAGCATAGTCTCTTTCAAAGGAGACTACACACGTAGTCCCGTGAGATTCAAATTTTTTCATCACTTCAGAAAAGTAAGATTTTTCGAGGTCTGCAAATTATGCGTTTACAACATCAATTACTTCTTCATTGGATGAGAATCTCTTCCCACCGAGCCAGGTCTTCAAGTTAGAGAACAGAAAGAAGTCGCACGGAGCCAAGTCTAGAGAATACATAGGGTGAATGAAGAATCAATTTAAAGCCCAGTTCGTGTATTTTGTCCATTGCGATTGTGAAGGTGTGAGCCGGTGCGTTGTCGTATTGAAATAGCACTCTTTTGTGCGGAAATCGTGGCCGTTTTTTTGTAGCTCGGCTTCCAAACAGTCCAACAATGATGCATAGTACGTTCCTACTATATTCTTACCCTTCTCCAAGTGATCAATTAGGATAATTTCTTGGGAATCCCAAAATACTTTGGCCATCACCTTCCCAGCTGACAAAACAGTCTTCGTCTTCTTTGACGCACTTTCACAAGGCAGTACCCACTGCTTTAACTGCTGCTTCGTCTCAGATCTATAGTGGTGGATCCAGGTTGCGTCCGCAGTCACGAATTGACGTCAAAAGTTCTGCGGATTCCGATTAAACTTCGCCAAACACTGCGCTGAAACGTCTTTTCGGTTGCGCTTTTGATCCGGAGTCAGCGATCGCGACACCCATCTTGCACACACCTTCTCAGCCTCCAGTTTTTCTTGCAAAATGTTGCAGATTCGTTCAGTGGAGATGCCTACAGCCTTAGAAATTCCACGCACCTTGATTCGGTGATCTTCCATAACCATAAG
This sequence comes from Melikaiella ostensackeni, assembly GCA_032362435.1. Classification (NCBI taxonomy): domain Eukaryota; kingdom Metazoa; phylum Arthropoda; class Insecta; order Hymenoptera; family Cynipidae; genus Melikaiella; species Melikaiella ostensackeni. The sequence goes on along the minus strand of JAUMHM010000050.1, from coordinate 15,931,410 downwards.
ATGAATTTTTTTTCACCATATCCGATGTGGTGACCTCAATTGGGCGTCCGGAGGGCGCTTTGTCTTTAGTTGTTCGGCCACGTTCAGATTCGTTTATCCAAAAATAAACAGTTTGTAACGGAGGAGCAAACTCTCCGTAAACATCGTCTAACTCGGCTTTGATTTGCGCGGCCGTCCAATTTTGTAAATAAAAATGTTTCATCAGTGCACGGAACTTTCCTTTCTTTATTTTTTCTAAAACGACTGACACGCTCACTTCGAACGTATGTCAAACGCAAACTAAGCATCGGTTTTGGCTGAAGCTTCGTAGAAGTTAGTTTGAACAGTGGTGTTTCTTGGTCATATACTACAAAATTTATTTCAGCGCCATCTAGCGGGAAATTTACCCTACTTATCAAACGAGCCTCGTACATCCAAAATGAAATTTTTTAGTGCTAGGCTGTTTTGGTTTCACATTTTTCTTGAAGGTCTGCCCTATTATACATTTTTTTATTAGCAAAATTTATCTCGTCGCTTGAAATTGCACTACTTAAGGTATAATATGTAAAAAAATTCAATTTGGAAATTATTTACTTGAAATGTTAAAATCTGAAACTTTCAAATTACATCAAAATAATTCAATTTTGAAAATGGCCCCGTAGCTCAGTGGTAGCACTCTGAACTAATACGCAAGGGATCGCTGGTTCAAGCCTTGGCGCATGCAATGTTTTTGCAGATTTACCAGGAGGACTGGGATAAGTAATGAAATCTTTAGAAGAGTACGTAGTTAAAAATAATCATGACCTGCAGAAATATATATGTAACGTGTATGCGTGTAACGTGGTCACTGAGAATTCCCGAACACTAAAACGATTTGCAATACGATATTGTAGCGGCACAGCACACACTTGCGATGCGACAGTGTAGTTGTGTCGATGCGTAGTCAGTGTTTGGCATTCCGGCATTCGAGAAGAAGCTTGTTATTATTTATCGTGTTTATTGACTATTCTAACAGAATTCCAGTGTTTCGACGGTCAAACAATTAATGGACATAATTTGTCGTAAGTACCTCTTTTTATATGAGCAAACGATATTTCATTGCATGGGTAAAGCGCACGGGTGAACCTGTAGTAAACGTTACTTCATCGTTACTTTCTGCAAGTCATTTTAAGTTCCCAAGAGTTAGAAATTTTGGTTTAATTCAAAATATTTTCAAAACTGTAAATTATGTTTCAATTTAAGTAAAATAATAAAGAATCTTATATTAGGATGTAAACTAAATTTTTTCTTCTTCAGTATAAATACACTCAACTCTCGATATAACGCGCCTCGCCTTACTGCGTTCCCAGAATTCTGCCAGCTTGGACTCGTGGACAAGGGAGCCCGGGGGACAGGGGAAGACGCGCGGCGTTCTTGAGGCAAGTACGCAATACCGTAGCAACAAAGCGGGCAGCTCGCACACTCGCGTACTATTTTCGCATTTATTTTTAAATACACGCGTAAAATCCTCTTTTCATTAATTAGTCTTCATTATTAAAAAAAGGTCCATCCTTTATGATCACAAGAATCTCCATTTGTAGAAAATACAATTAATTAATATTTTGTATTTCTACTGGAAATGGTTCATACGGCCCTGACTGTTTTCATCGTAGAAATTCTGGGAAGAGTCTCACGGTCAAAGTAAGCAATGCCCGAGATACTAACTAACTCGAGATTCCAGTGTATTTTATTTATAAAAAACGCTCCGTGAACATTCCCGTGCAATGTTCCCTAAATATTGCAATGCAAGATTTCCACAATATTGCAATTTAAGATTTCCACAATATTGCCTCGCAAGCTTCCCTCAAACTTACGATGCAAGTTTCTCTCAATCTTTCCTTGCAAGGTTGCCGTAAGGTGGACATTTCCTTACTCGCGTCAAACTTGCCTAACCCTTGTTTTTATTTGATAAAAAACCATTCAACTGATGCTTTAGAGAAATAAAATAGGAGAAATATTCAGCAGGCCTATCACTGTCTTTAAATAATACAAATAAGTGCGCTAACATAAAAATAATACAAATAATAAATAATTATGTTACAGGCCTTCCAAATGTTCTTTTTTTTCTTATATTTCTCTAAAGTATCAGTTAATTTTTTTATCACATAAGAACTATTATTTATTAAACTATTTTAATAAATTCTGCAATAATTAATTTTCTACTTTTAATAACATTCGAGTAATTAAGATATACTATTATTCTTAAATTCCCTACTATATTCGTACTTCTCTTTATTTTTTGATTTCAGAACTTCAATTACGTCTAACACAAATAAATAAAATATTTGAATTTATGTAGGTACGTGGTAGAGTTTCTCACACGTAGTATTTTGCGTCTATAAATTACAGCAAGGTATTTCTTATCGAATCATAATGTTAGGATCAATATGTGTATCCTTATATATTCATAGGTCTATATGTAGTTCAATATTCAAATAAATTAGTCGACTTAGGGTCTAAATAACGACCACCTACCTCAAACTGGGAGTTTTCATTAACTTTAGGGAACGTTCGGTGTCAAAGCTTGTAGCACCAAATCCTGCTACTATCAGAGAAGCATTTCTTGTATCCGCAATCTCGACGGATTTTGTCATAATACAAACAGGTCTAACAGTAGCAGTTAGTCGAACAGGAAAGCGCAGTTTGATAAGAGCAATGTCATAATAATGTGCATTCATCTTATACTTAGGATGAGGGTATGTCTCAGCAATAAGAATACGTTGTACGGCCTCGTTACTGATTTCAAGATCGACTGAACCCATACGTGCCTATAAGATAGTTATCACGTATTAAATATCAAAGAATCATTAGAGAAGTTAAAGGGAAAGTTTAAACAACAAATTCAAAAGAATTTTATCGTGAAATAACAAAAATAGAATTACTTTTGAAAGGAGGTGTTTCGGGTTTCAATCGAGTGCAAAACTACGAATCTTGCCGACGTTTCGTGAACATTGCAGTTCACTTCTTCAGGGCTAAC
>JAUMHM010000050.1:15835143-15848167 GCA_032362435.1 Melikaiella ostensackeni | reverse complement strand
CCGACCGTTTCTTTTTTTTATCTTTTGTGATGCTGCATATTTCACCTGAAAATCACTCTGTCTTGTTGTTTTCAATTATTCACAAACAGCTCCTCCTTTCTTGAAGAAATATCCGTGAGAGAACGAAGCTCGATCGGGGGCCAACCAATTTGATTTCTCGTATTTTTTTTTAATACGTTTTATTATTTTTTTGTTAGACACACTCTCATGAACTTTTCATAGAGAGAAAGAGTAAGAGTCACTCTTACTAATTCTTTTGGGTTCTTTTTTTGTCATTCACCGAGACTTAAGGACAAGAGAGAAATGGAGGAAGGAGTGATTTCGCTTGGGGTATCAACTACCATCATGGATCGGCGGTGCGGACGACGAGGAAGCAAGGCGAGTTGGAGTCGCGCAGGCACAAGCGCAACCGAGGGTTGTTCACTGGGGGTTGAATGTGGATGCGACTTCCGCATTCCAAATCCTGTACCTGGCGCCATTCAGAAAAAAATTTAAGATTCTGGGGAAATCAATTTAAAGTCTTCTAATTTTTTCTGTTTGAATGAAATGGAAAAATAAGAATCTTCATTTTACTTTCGCTTGGAAGCGCATTCCTTGAATAATCAATAATGTCATTTTTTGCATATGTGTAGCCATCTGGCGCGAATCGAAAAAAAATTTTTGAATGAAACTCACGTATTTTTCAATAAAGGTTCTGATTCTGCAATAAGAAATATAGGTTCTCGTTTGAAATTTTAAAGTTACTCCCCTACTACTCTCAGGGGGTTGGATGTGAGATAAATTTTGGCAGAGTCGCTTTTCCCCCTCGAAAATAAAAACTTTTTTTTACACGGACGTGAAAAGACTTGGATTCAACATCCAATTTATTATTATTAAATCATTATTATTATTTAAAGATGCAAGATTTTGAAATCTTCTTTGTAAGCGGGAGAAAAACTCGAAAAAATTCGCATTAAGCAGTCTTAAATAAGACGAGAAACACATTTTTAAAATGTTTTATTAGTATTTTATGGTTTTTTTTCTCTATTCCAGTATGTTCATATTTCTATTGAGATTTAAATTTTCATCTGAAACTGTAACTGATTATAGGTACTCGTATATCATTGCAACTATTTCGATGAACTTAAGTTATAATTTTATTTTTTTGGTGATTACAATTGATAATACATTATTATAAATTTCACTTCTTATTCAGCGTGAAGTATTTTGTACAGTGAAAATTAGAGTTATGTCAATTTGAGAGCAAATCATTTTTCTTTCTAGATGTCCAGATTTCCGATGTCCAGACGGTGAGGAGCTCATACCAGGGGACATTGATGAAGAGTATCCAGATTGTTGTGCTAGCAGCTGTGATTATTGACGAGAAAAATGATTTATGGCTAATGAAATATAATAAATGCATTAAAAATCAGCTACTTATTAAAATACGTAAAAAATGTGAATAAAGCAATATTTAAAAACTTTTTTCGTAATTTTCTTTTGTAAAATAATATAAACCTCACCTTGTATTAACAATTTTAACTGCGATATACAGCTATTAAGTACTTTTAAACTTGATGCTATAAATTATATAGTATACCAAGCTCTCAGTGAAAAAAAATCAATTTAAAAAAATGTTTTTGCATCGATGTTTTACTTTCGATCCATCGATTCAAACATCGATGTTTTCCTTCCGATGGTTGAAAAATTTCCAAATTAGCCAACCATAACGTCGTCTTTCACCATGTTGGAACAAAACAAGGTATCACAAGACGCAGCCTTCCTGTCAGCCAATAGAAGAAATACCGGGAATGACTGACTGACTTGTGCAAGTCGCTAATTTCCAATCGTGTGAAAGAGCCCTAACCTTTTTTCCGGTGTAAATTTGCGCACCCACTTTCTCCGTAAAAATGGCTGCACAGACTAAAACTGGGGAAGAGGCTATAAGCAGCGTCTGCACTAGTAACCAATAAGCTTTGGCCTTGCCGAAACCATGTGAAAGTGGAAACTGAAAAGGCTGAAAAGTGTAAAAGTGAAGGCACGTGCTACGTGGTGATCTTTATTCTATCTAGAGATTTGAGAAAGCAGAAAAAATTTTTAATTGCTGAGAGCAAAATATGGCAATGTAGGAAAATAGATCATAGTGCCCAGATCTGAAGTTAGTGGTTGATTCTGAACCAGTCTTTTCAGGTCATTACATTTTCCAAAAAGAAAAAGAAATAATAAAAAAATACATTTTTAAAATTGCTCATTTTTTAAAACACCCTTAGTAACAATATTCAAATAAAAAAGAATTCTTTCGATAAATTAATGTAAAAAATTTTTGTTTGCCTTTAATTGAAAAAACTCTTAAAAGTATTATAAGCAGCCCTGCAGATTGGAACGAATCTTCTTTAGTGCCTCTATTTGAAAATTGATTTATGATCGAATTAAAATCTACTGTCTTATGAATAATCTTATGCGACCGAAATCAGAGCATCAAAAAAATTCACAAACCAAAATCAGATTTCTAAAACTGCCTCCTTTCCGGCTCATTAGAGACAATTATATAACAAAAGAAGAAAGAGGGAGAAAAAAGGAAGAGTGAACCCAAACCAGCCGTCTCATAAGAATCCTTCTTCATTAAAATATTGTTACTAAGGATATTTTTAAAATATCAGCATATTGAAAAATGTGTTTTTTTTTTGGATTATTCCTTCTCATATTTGGAAAATGTAATAATCTGAATAAATTGGTTCAGTCAACCACTAATATATCATATTTATATCATGTATATTGATATGATATTAAACTTTTTATATTTATATTTTTATATTATTTTATATTTATATTATATTATATTTTTTATTTTATCATATATTTAATATTAATATATATTTATATTAAATATTTACTGTTACATTAGAAGAATGTTATTTTCAAATCTTCGATATCTGCCTGGTAACAAGGGGTTACTCTTTAACGTTAAGGATTGAAGCGCAAATATCGGTGTTATAATTTTTGAGGAACCCAAAAATCAGAGATTCTATTGAAACTGTAAAATTCTCAAAGACATTTTTTTTGACAAAGCCTTATTAGCGTGGTATTAAGGGGTTGCCTTTAACGTCAAGGGCTGGCGACCAAAAGTCAATGTTGGTATTTTTGAGGAGCCCAAAAATCAGACACTCTATTTACTAAGTAAAATTCTAAAAAAAGTTACTTTTTGACAAAGTCACATATGCGTGGTATCAAGGGGTTGTTTGTTCATGTTAAGGGTTAAAGCCCAAAAATCAGTGTTGGAATTTTTGAGGAGCAGAAAAATCAGAAACTTTATAACACTGTAACATTCTCAAAGAGATTTTTTTTTACAAAGTCTTATCTGCTTTGTATCAAGGGATTGCCTTTAACGTAAAGGGTTGGAGCCCAAAAATCAAAGTTGGTATTTTTAAGAAGCTCAAGAACTAGAGACTCTACTTACACAGTGAAATTCTAAAAAAGATTACTTTTTGACAATGTCACACCTGCGTGGTATCAAGGAGTTGTTTTTTAACGTTAAGGGTTGGACTCTTAAAGTAGGTCTCGGTAGTTTTCGAGGAGCCTAAAAATCAGAGATCCTATTTACGCTGTAAAATTCTAAAAAAGATTATTTTTTGACAAAGTCATATCAGCATGGTAAAGAGGGGTTGGATTTTGGCTATAAGGGTCGAACCCCTAAAATCTAAGTTGGTATTTTAAAGGAGCCCTAGAATCAGAGACTCTGCTAACATTGAAATTTTCTGAAAAAGATTACTTTCCAGCAAAGTAATATCTACGTGGTACAGAGGGGTTTCTTTTTGGCGTTAAAGGCTGGAGCGAAAAATTCGAAGTCGATATTTCTGTGAAACAAAAATAATGCCCACAAATTATGCGTGCTCCATTCTTCAAAATATTGAATTTTCATGAAAGGGATGATTCTGAAATGTGAGGGTTGTTTTTTGGTGATTGAATTTCAGGGGATTCAGGAGCCTAAGAAGAGCCCAAAAATGTAGCGGAATTCGCTTTGTGAAATTTGAATCTGTAAAAGTTGAAAATTTTCGAAGAGGGTTGATTTTGGGACTTAAGGGTTGTCTTGGGGCAGATGGTCTTTGCGAATTTCGAGAGCACGAGAAGAGACAAAAATTCTGGTGAAATTAAATTTTAATTTTTTTGGTTTTCTAGACAGTCGAGGTACTAGGTTAATGTAAGCTAGCACCTCCACAAGAAAATTGCTTTTTTGAAAGAGTAAAGGAGTCCAACAATTTCGATTAGTACCCCGAAAACGCCCAAAACTCTGAGCAATGAAGAATGCCAAAATTGAATTTTGGAGGTGCTAGTTCAGCGGATTCGAAAGAAATGCCAAATGAAGAATAGTCGCACCAATCGCCTTCGTGAGATTCTAGTAGATGTCCCCAACCCCACAATCACAATCAGCAACCCCAAAAGAGTCTCTGATTTCTGGTCTCATTAAAAATACCAACACCGATTTTTGGGCTCCAACCCTTAACGTTAAGAAACAACCCCTGGTTAACACGCAGATAAAACTTTGTCAAAAAATAATCTTTTTGAGAATTCTACAGTGTAAGTAGAGTCTCACATCTTTGGGCTCTTCAAAAATACCAACACCGATTTTTGGGCTTCAACCCTTAACGTTAAAAATCTATCCCTTGATACCGCGCAGATCGGACATTGTCAAAAAAGAATATTTTTTGGAATTTCACAGTGTAAATGGAGTTTCTGATTTCTGGGCTCTTCAAAAATACCAATGCTGATTTTTGGGCTCCAACCCTTAATGTTAAAAAGCAATCCCTTCGTACCACGCGGATTAGACTTTGTCAAAAAATAATCTTTTTCAGAATTTTAAAGTTTAAATAGAGTTTCTTATTTTTGAGCTTACCAAAAATACCAATACCGATGTTTGGGCTGCAACCCCGAACGTTAAAAAACAACCTTTTTGTACAACGGACACTAGACTTTGTCAAAAAATAATCTTCTTCAGAATTTTACAGTTTGAATAGTGTCTCTGATTTCTGGGCTATTCAAAAATACCAACACAGATTTTTGGGACCCAACACTTAACGTGAAAAGTCTACCAATTTATACCGCGTAGATGGGACATTGTCAAAAATATCATTTTTCAGAATTTTACAGAGTAAATAGAGTCTCTGATTTTTGGGGTTCTCCAAAAATACCAACATCGATTCTTGCGCTTCAACCTTCAACGTTGAAAAGCAACCCATGGTTACCATGCGGATAAGACTTTGTCAAAAAAAAAATCTTTTTGAGAATCTTACAATGTAAACAGAGTCTCTGATTTTTGGTGTCCTTAACAATATCAAGACCAATTTTTGGGCTCTAGCCCTTAAGGTTAAAAAACAACCCCTTGATACCACGCAGATGTGACTTTGTCAGAAAGTAATCTTCTCTAGAATTTTATTATCTAAGTAGAGTCTCTGATTCCTGGGCTTCTCAAAAATACCAACTTCGATTTTTGGATTCCAACCCTTTACGTTGAAGACCACCCCTTGATACCGCGCAGATAAGACTTTGTCAAAAAATAATCTCTTTCAGAATTTTACAGTGTCAATGAGTGTCTGATTTTTAGGCTTTTACAAAGTTTCAACACCGATTTTTGGGCTCCAATCCTTAACGTTAAAAAACAACTCCTTGTTACCAGTCAGATAAGACTTTGTCAAAAGTGATCCTTCTTAGAATTTTACAGTGTCAACAGAGTCTCTGACTTTTGGGCTTTTGAAAAATATCAAGCTCGATTTTTGGGCTCCTACCCTTAGCGTTAATAACAGCCTCTTGACACCAAGCAGATATGAGTTTGTCAAAGAATAATCTTTTCTAGAATTTCACAGTGTAATTGGGATCTCCTACTTTTGGACTCCTCAAATTAATAACTACGATTTTTGGGCTGCAACACTCCACATTAAAAAACAACCCCTAGATACCACGCAGATAAGACGTCAAAAGGAAATCTCTTTGAGAATTTGACAGTGGCAATAGAGTCTTCAATTTTTGAGCTTCTCCAAAATTCCAACACCGATTTTTGGGCTCCAATCCTTAACGTGAAAAACAACCCCTTGGTACCAGCCAGATATGAATTTGTCAAAAAATATTTTTTTTAGAATCTCACAGTGTCAATAGAGTCTCTGACTTTTGGGATCCTCGAAAATTCTAACATCGATTTTTGGGCTCTAACCCTTAACGTTAAAAAACTACCCCTTGATACCACGCAGATGTGACTTAGTCAAAATGTAATCTTTTTCAGAATTTTTCTGTGTTGGTAGAGTCTCTAGTTCTTGGGCTTCTCAAAAACACCAACTTTGATTTTTGGGCTCCAACCCTTTACGTTAAAGACATCCCCTTGATACCACGCAGATGAGACTTCGTCAGAAAATAATCTTTCTTAGAGTTTCACGGTGTTATTAAAGCCTCAAATTTTTGGGCTCCTCAAAAACTCCAACACCGATTTTTGGGCTCCAATCCTTAACGTTAAAAAATATCCCCTTGTTACCACGCAGATATGACTTTGTCAAAAAATAATCTTTTTTAGAATTTCACAGTGTCAACAGAGTCTCTTATTTCTGTGCTTTCAAAAAATATCATATCTGATTTTTGGACTCCTACCCTGAACGTTAAAAAACGATTCCTTTATACCAGGTAGATATTACTTTGTCAAAAAATAATCTTTTTTTAGAATTTTACAGTGTAAATAGTGTCTCTAATTTTTGGGCTCCTCAAAAAGACCAGCTTCGATTTTTGGCTCTAACCCTCAACGCCAAAAACCAACCCCTCGTTACACTGACAGTACAACATTGCCGGAAAATGATCTTTACTCTGAATTTTATACAGGGTGTTCCAGAACTAAGTGTCCGGACTTACGTAGCTGTATAAAAAAATTTAAAAAACCCGAAACTATCTTTGGCAAAAATGTATTGAAGTTCTAGTTATTGAGTTATAAATTGATTGAGCTGGACAAATCAAGAGCGCCGCATAGCAGCGCACCGTGTCGAACGTATACAGGTATAGTAAGGTTATCAGAGTGGGATTACCGAGTAGAGAGGCAGCGGTCACTAACACAGAGTTGGCTCCCTCTGACGCACGTAAGACTTTTTATGCAGCGCTCCTGATTGGTCAGCCTAATCATTTCATAACTCAAAAACTAAAACTTCAATACATTTTGCCAAAGGAAGTTTCGGTTTATTATTTTTTTTATACAGTCAAATAAGTCCGGACACTTAGTTCTGTGACACCCTGTATAGTGAATAGAGTCTCTGATTTTTGGGCTCCTTGAAGATTTAAATTCGAATTTATAGATAGGTATTTGACTTTTCAGATGTGGGGGCGGTTTTTGCAAAAGAAATTTCAAGCATTCGAGAGCCTAAGGAAAGCTCAACACTACTTTCTATATTTTTTCCAGGTCTGAGTTTTTACATAGGGGGTAGTTTTATTGTTAGTAGGGATTTTTTTGGAAATTGGTTGTTGGTGCGGTCGAGAGCCCAAAAAAGTCCAAAATTCTGTCGTTTTTTATATTTTTCTTTAATTTTCATATAGCGGAGGTGGTGGGGTGTGTGCAGCCAGCACCACCACTAGAAATTTGAATTTTCGAAAAAAGTAGTGGAGCCCAAAAGTCGACAATACAGCCCAAAAAAAATCCCAAAAACGCCCGAAATTCTAGTACAAAGAAATTTGGGAATTTCGGCTGTGGAGGCGCTAGCTTGATAGACCTTTTGAATATTTAATTTTGGAATAAGTCCAATTTGCAAGGTTTTTAAATAAAAATTATTTGATTTAGAATTTTACCAATTTGAAATTGCTTTTATTTAATAATGTTTAATATTTTAATTGTTTTTATTTAGAAGCATAAACGCTTTTAAATCTAATTTCAAAAATCTAGAACCCAAAGCATTTGCAAATAAATGAACGAAACTAAAATATAAAATTTTACTTTCAAATCATTTAGGTATTCGGAAATCTTTTCAAATGTACTGGCATCCCATAGAAACCGTTCTTATTCTAAAATCTCCTTAAATTATTTGAAGTCCTTAGAAATATTTTGGAATTTTTTAAACAAAGTCCCTAGGAATTCTGCCCTTCTTTTATATTCAGTAAATGTCGAAGAAAACATTCAACCGTATTGTGAAACAATTTTCTGGAAATTAAATTATTTTTTCAATTATCATTTTAAGGAGTCCGGGAAACGTAAATTTTGTTGGTCTCCGTTTGGTTACTTGAATGTTCTTGCCAGGCCAGCTTTCGAAAGATTTGGCAAATCGATTTAGCATTAGAGACACTTTTTTGAGTCCCAAAATAAAGGTCACGATTTTTAACCAGGTTAATCAAATGAGAGAAAATGAAGAGCATTTTCGAAATGGAAAACCTGATTTTTCTAACAGTTATTCTGTTGGATGACAAAATGACTTAAAAGTGATTCTACTGACATTTCTAAATTCGCTGGAAATTATAAGATGTATATGATTCTCAAAATTTTCAAAAAAGAAGCAAACGCTATCTTCCTACCATATTAAAAAGTTTCGGTCAAAATTGTTAGTGGATGTAAGTACGATTTATAAATTCTAGAAGTGCTAGGATTTCAAAAAAATTCACAAACTACCAAATACCAGTTCTTTAATACGACCAGAAACTTAAGCGCAGTTTTTAATAAATGTTTGAAATATATTTTTTTGAATAAAATTTTGGGAATTCATTAACGCTTTCTACCGTAGCTAAATGAAAATGGCAAAATATCAAATAGTCTATTGTGATATTCATCATTAAATTCAAATTGTACTGTCAAAGGTCAAAATGTGATAGGGATATGTGATATGGCGAATTCTAATTATAGAGTTGATTTTCAAGAATTCAGATGAATAATTTAATAGCATCTTCAGTATTCTATCCTAACCGAAGCAACCGTTTTGAATAAAAGACAAGATTATTGTTGCGTCTTAAAACAGAAACAATTTTCTGGGCCTTTCCCGATTAGCAAACATTTTTCCAGGACACTACAGTAAGTAAAAAACAAAGACTTTTAGACCTGAAAAATATCTCATTTTGAATATTGAATACTGAACTACAAAATCAAAGCATGCAAAGCATCAGAACTCTTATCAACTGAAAGTATCCAAAGTTAAAATAAAAAACTTTCAATTCAGCGATTGAGTAAACTTCTAATAATGTAAAATTGAATTGAATCCGATCATATATTTTTGTGAATAATAACTGTTGATAACAATTTACATTCTTTTATGCTACAGGTTCGACAAGGAGTATCATAAGCTTTTCAATTATCACCAGCATTCTTCGAACGAATGAACATTTGGCCTTATAAAATGCGGATCAGCAGCAAATTATACTTTTTTTTTACTCAGGTTTCTTTTTTCTTTTTTCTTGTCTGAAAAGAAAGCTTAGGTTTTCTACTTTGAATGCCTTCGTGGTGAGAAATGGACATCAATTATGAAACAAATTTTTCAGTATAAAGGGAATACAAAACTGTTTTGTTTTTAATTAAAAGGTTTCAAAATTGAATGATTGAAATTTGAAAACTTATGAATTTAAAGAATTTTCAATTCAAGGCGATTAAAATTTGACAAATTAAAATTCTAGAATTTTAAATTGTTATCACATAAAAAAATAATATTTTAACATTGAAATTAATGAGACCAATTTTTTTGATCAACAAATAGATTGACCGTCATTTTCATCGTTGAAAATGGAAAATTTTAATTTATAAACTTTTAAAATTGGATTATTATAAAAAAAACGTTCAACATAAAGGTATTTTTGAATGGGAAACATTGAAAATGAAAATATTTTCACTACGAAACGTCAAAATTTAAACGAATTGGAACTTCATTTAAAACTAAAAAATTTGTTGATTACCAAGAGTCGTGATATTATTTTTAAGATTTTTAAACTTTTAAGTTTAAAATTTCAATTATTTAAAGTAAATTTAGGTCGTTAAAAAATAAGAATTTTCAAAATGCTAATTATACTTTTCAAAATACAACCATTTCAAGTTTTAATTGCAAAATTAAAACTTATGAGAGGGAAACATTGAAAATATAGCGTAGAAATTCATAACTTCAGAATTATGATCCTTCAAAATTGAAGTAATTATTTAATTACTGAGGTAACAATGTCAAATAATTGAGTTTTTGTCTATTTTGATTGTACATAACACAATTTTAAACTTTTTAATTTCAAATCGTTTAATTTTTGGCACTTCATTTAGAATTGTTATTCATCCTCGAAATCTTCCAATAAAATATTTTATGATTTTGAATGATTGATTCCATTAAATCTTGAACTGAAAATCGGACAAGTTTAAGATATCACATTGAAAATTAATAATTAAAAAAAAACGAAATACAAAACCACACCGCTATGATTTCAATTTTTGAAATATCATAATTTTAAGCCTTTTGATTCAAAATTGTTTCTTTAAAGTTGAGTTTGAAATGTTCAATATTTTGAAACACTTTCAATAAAAAAATAATTTAGTTTTCAATGACTAGTTCTACAATATTCTCATATTTAAGGTTTGAATTTGACATGAATATAAGATTAAATATCAAGGCTCTCAATATAAAATTTTGAAATTTTGAAAGATTTGATAGTGGAATTGATATTACATTTTAAATATTTCAATTTGAAACTACCACCTTGATCAAAAAGTTTTAGGACTCGTCACTGTGTGGCGCTCTCGTTCTGCACGAACGCTTCAAAAGTGGTCGTGAGTCGGTCGAAGGTGACGAACGCAGTGGCTGGCCGTCGGCGGCGAAAATTGATGAAATTATCAACAAAATCAAAGAGTAGATGACCGTAAGCCGCACATTGTCCATTAGAGAGATTGCAGAGGAGTTGAACATTGCTTACTGATCCGCTCAAGATATTTTGGTTAGTGATTTGGGCCTCAGACGTGTCGCTGCAAAGCTGGTGCCGAAAGACCTGAATTTCATGCAAAAAAGGGATCGCGTTGATGTCGCAAAAGACATGCTTTCCAAGGTCGACTCCGACCCATCATTCATCAAACGGATAATTATTGGTAACGAGACCTGGATTTATGAGTATGACACGCACTTCAGACATCAAGCGAGTGAATGGTGTTCACCCAATCAGCCGCGACCGAAAAAACCACGCCGTTTTCAGTCGAAAAAGAAGGTAATGCTTACGGTTTTCATGGATTACAGAGGTGTTGTGCATCATGAATTCCTTCTAGAAGGCCAGACCATCAACAAGGGGTATTATTTGGGCGTTATGAGACGTTTGCGTGAAGCAATTCACCAAAAAAGACTTCTGAGAAAGTTTTCTTTTATGGGAGACTTGTAACGTCGCGCTCTATTAAAGGGACCCTTTTCAGTTCGACTTTTGTGGCAAAAATTTTTGAGATTCTTTAATCTTTTTCCCCTGGAATGAATTCATACGACCTTCGAAAGTGAGAAGGTGATTTGTGCAAAATATTTTTTTCAAAATATTGATATTTTAGGGGTATTTTTGCACCGCATCAGTTCACAGTGAGCCAGGAGACCCGGTTCCGTGGCTAAAAGTCGGCAAACCCATCTAAATATACAAAAATTAATTCTAATTACGCCTATATATGGTTTCTTTGATCGTTGTTTCCGAAACTAAAGTCACAATTTAAGAAAAAAAAATGGCGGATCAAATATCGCGGACAATTATTTCAAAAAATTATTGGATTTACTCGAAACGTGGTATCTGAGAACATTTCATGAAAAGGCGATTTTTTATGAAAGAGAATTCAAACTTTGGATTGTTTACAAAAATTTTGTATGAACATTCAATATCTAAAAATGCGAGTTACGAAAAAACTAATAGCACCATTTGATTCAATGGAAAAAATTACATAGAGTCCATGTGTTAGACAATTTTTTTTAACCCTGTTGGTTATATAGTATGAATAAACAATAACATCGTACGACACCCGCTTACGCATTTAATTATACACTAGAACCTCGAGTTAGCTCGAGTCTCGGGCATTGCTTACTTTGACCGTGAGGCTCTTCCAAGAATTTCTACGATGTAAATAGTCAGGGCCGTAGGAACCAGTGCTCCCAATGCCGGCTGTGAACTGAACTGAAGCGAACTGATGAAATTATCTGCTCGAGGCACTGCCCGCTTTGTCGCTACGGTATTGCGTGATTGCGTCAAGTTCGCCGCGCCTCTTTTCCTTCCCCTCGGACTCCCTCATCCACGAATGCGAGCTGGCAGAATTCTAGGAAGGCAGTAAGTCGAGGGGAAGTATCTCGAGGTCCCAGTGTCCTACATAACAAATACGGCCGAGAAAATAATTGCACAGCACATGCACTGTATGTAATTTTTCGCGTAGAATCAAATGGCGCTATCAGTTTTTTCGTAATTCACATTTTCAAACAAATAGTTTAAACAAAAATTGTTGAAACAACTGAAATTTTAAATTATTTCTCCTGAAAAATCATCTTTTAATGAACTGTTCTTATTTCAACATTAACTTTTCTAGTATGTCAACTGGTCTGCCCATTGGACTTAAAAGGTTAAAAAATTGCTTAAAACTTTATAAGTTGTTTATAAATTTTTAAATTAGGATAATTTTTCGTTAGTAATACCATTCAAATAAAAAATTACGACGATTTTAAGAAAAAATCATTTTTTTCTACAACAAACTGATATACTGAAGAATTTGTTTACATGAATTGTTTATAACAATTAACTTGTACATAAAATTAATTATTTATGTCTTTTAAGTATATCTTCATTAATTAAAATGAATAGCGAGTTTATTTAGGCAATTTTCTCTCAGGTAAAGAATCATATTCGTAAAATTTCTAATTTTGTCACTATAGAGTAATGCCAAGATAAATGTTTATGAGAGCACATTTTATTTACTTCTTTATATTTAAGTTATTTATTCAACACACATATGCACGTTTAAGTTATAAGAATAATCTTTCACTAGATTAAAACAATATACCACCTTGATCAAAAAGTTTTAGGACTTTATTTTTGAAATCAAAAATACAAGTTTATTCATCATAATCGATAT
>JAUMHM010000050.1:15804584-15828400 GCA_032362435.1 Melikaiella ostensackeni | reverse complement strand
AAACCTTATGATTTTTTTTTCGTCGGTTCAGGGTTCTAAACCTAAACTGAGCAAAACGTTTTACTCCTGGTCCCTGATTATTACTGTCATATGAGATAAAAATAAAATACATAAAAATAGTATAACTGAATAAAGAAAAATGAGAATTTTCTATACAAAAACTTTTCTTCGCTTAAAAGAAGTAAAGATTTAAAAAATACCATTTTTTATATGAAAAAATGGTTAAAAATGAATCTTTTGTCTCCATTCACATAAATTGAATAGTTATTTATAAAGAGAAAAAATTGAATGAAAAAAAGATATAGACAGCAGGAATCGAGCGCATACTTTCTGATCACAAACTCGGAGCGCTACCACCTGATCTAATCGGGATTTGAAAGACAGTTGCATCGCGATCCATATACTGTGCGTGGATTATTTTGAAGCCGTCTTTCTCGAGAATGGCTGAAAAGCGCATTTTATTGCTTTAGCATATTACAAGTTTGCAGGCCATTTTTTAAGTAAGTCCAGCGTGGCCAAATGGCCACGCAGTAGTCTCACTTTGTAGGGAGAGGGGGCGGGGAAGGGTCACAGAAAAGTCAAATGGCCTTATATGGCCACCCAGTGAAAAATCCTTAAAAAATGGCCTGCAAGTTTGGTAATGACCTTTTACTGGAAGGAGTATGAATCCAAACAAAATTCCTGAGGGTCTACGTTCCCCTTGTAAACTGAAATTCACTGAAGTTAGCTATAACCTAGTGTAAAATAAGCCTCATGAGTCTAAATTTTAAACGTGACTATTATTAAAATTAAGCAAACCTCTTTCGTAAAATTGTAACAGTGAGTAAATCATAGTGAAACTTAATTATGTGCAAGGCCTCAGATTTTTTGGACGTCCCAGGGAAAAGTTACGACCTTCTAAAAGGAAAATTATTTTTGTACAAATATCATATAAATTCAAACGAAAAATAGTACAAACATTACTCATGGTAAGTTTTAATATTTTACGTTAAGTAGTTTTTTCACAGGAAAGTTCTTAAAATGTGCAAAATGTCAGATTTTTTACTTTTTCTTCAAAAATAGCTTGTGCCTATTATTTTCTTCTAAAGTCGACTATAAAGTAATAAACTACAAAATTTAAAGGCCACTTATTCATTATATCGTCTCTAGATTCAATTAAAATTTCTATTTTGCTAGTTTGAAAAACTTTCAAATGTAAGTGAAAAACGTCATTTTTACTAAACTCTCGCACCTTCTAATACAGTTTACCACTAAAATATACATGATTTATGAAGTACTTAGAGACTAAATCAACTCTAAATAGACCAAAATTACTCATTCCAAAATCTCTGATGTTTTAAATATATGCTCGCGAAACGTTTCAGTCGAAAGTCAGGAGCATGGAGGAGAAAGTTTGGAGCACTTGTTTATACTATTTGTTATTATAAATGACAATTATTCATTTTTCTTTAACTAATTGTTAAAACATCAATATCAACGTATTCCAAACATTTAGACAGAAAGAATCACTTATTTACGTGGAAAATTACTATAGTTGCACATTTATCTAGTAATTTGTTCATAAAAATCGTTAGTTTAATGAGCAGTAAAATATCTTGATGGAATATCAATATAAACTTGCTCTCAAGAAAATCTGATGGAAAAAAATAACTTTTTTCTAAGAAAAATTATGCGGTTTAGACATTTATTTTATATATTTGTTGTAAACAATAGAATTTATATACTTTTAACAATATTTCAAAATTGGTTATTATTATTTATGAAACAGTTTCAATTTGGTTTAATGGGAAGGAGAAGTGTGGCCTAGAAACAATAGTAAATTCCTGATTTTAAACCACTGTGACCCGCACAGTGGGAGGAAATGCACTTTTTTCGTTCAAAAATGTCTACAGCCTTCAATTTTGGTCCGATTTTCTTTTATTATTAGACTGAACTTCATTAAACTCTCAAGAGCTTCAAGGTCAGAACTTTCGTCTCCTTCATTTGTTAATTTAAAAGATTTTCACTCAAAGTATGGAAAAAGTGTCATTTTTTACTTAATATTTTTTTACGCTTTGACAGCTGCTAAGGTAAACTTTATATTGTCTTAAATTAATGCATGGGGACTTACGGAATACAAATAATTTGCTTATTGATCCATTTAATTGTTATAAACAAATTTGATGAAAAATTGGCAAATAGAGTTATTATCGATAAAAAAAATTCATTCTGCTATAAAGGCTTCGTATTAATGTAAGAATGACATTTAATCACCAAAATAATCACAAAGTTAACAACAACCATTGTTATAAACAGTTTTTGTGGCAAAATATTTCAATTTGAGTTATTTCAGATTTTAATTACCTTCTCAAGATATTTTAATGGAAAGAACGGTTTTCTTCTACGTTAAACTGCCAAAATTTTGAATTTCTCTATCTTAATTATTTACGAACCTTTAAATTGTTATATTTCACGAAATATTAACAAAAATATATTATTTTTAGAAATATCTGTAGCCAATCCAGCGATTAAAGGTAATTTGAAATTTGAAAAAAAACCTCAAATTAAAATATTTTGACACACGAATTATTTATAATAATAGTTATTGTTAACTTTTTAAATATTTTTATGACTAGCAGTCATTTTTACAATATTTTTAAATATTCTCAGTGTAAAAAACAATTTCTTCTACGCAAAAAGGACAAAATTTTGAATTTGTGCATCTAATTTTTTTTATAACAATTTAAATTGTTATATTTTACCAAATATTATCAAACGTACATAATTTTTAGGAATACTTGCAGCATTCCAGACGATTAAGGGAAATTCAAATCTGAATAACCCTCAAATTTAAATATTTTGCCTCAAAAACTGTTTACAACAATGGTTATTGTTAACTTTATAATTATTTTTGTGATTAAATCTCATTCTTACATTAATACGAAGCAGGTTCAGCAAGAGGAAAATTTTTTTTACTGATAATAACACTTTGCCAATTTGTTAATCAAATTTGTTTATAACAAATAAAAGGATTAATTAGAAAATTATTTGTATTCCGTGGGTCCCGATGCATTGATCTGAGACAATATAAAGTTTACCTAAGCTGTTGTTAAAGCGTGAAAAATTATTAAATAAAAGATGTCACTTTTTCGATATTTTGAGTGACAATATTGTAAATTAACAAATGGAAAAGACGAAAGTTCTGGCAGCGAAGCTCTTCAGAATTGAATGAACTTTAATCTAAAAAAAAAAAATAAAATAAAAATAAAAATCGGAACACAATTATAGGCTTCAGACATTTTTGAACGAAAAAAGTGTATTTATTCCTCCCACTGTGACCTGGAGGGACACGCAGTTGGAAAAAGAACCTTTTTTGGGCAAAAATCGATCGACAGTACAATCCTTCACGGATTTTAATGTTTTTTTTTCAAAATAATCGTAAGTCTTTCAGGTATAACAAGTAATTGCGGATATTTCATTCCGACTGAACAAAAATTTGTTATGTAACAATAAAACTTAAACTTTTTTTTTGTTCAACTTTTTAGTGATACCACTTCGTTTAAGACTTTCAAATTTATCAAAATATGTCATAGATTGATGTAATAACTACCTATAAATAATTTCCAGTGGGTTAGAGCAAGAAAAAAGATGGTTCATAACGTTATAAACAAACTAATGAACAAAAGTCATTTTGTCGTGATTCGCAATGACTAGCTATTTTAAATCTACAGTTTTTGTATGAGATATGACACATATTAATGTGCGCTTACAACTCGTTGAGAATAGCTGCTGTTTACCAATTATTTAAACAATTTTTATAAAAAAATTCACATTTAGACTATTTTTTTTAATAGGCTTCATTCTTTTACGTAATCAACTATAGATACCTTGCCAAAGACACCTTGCTGTCATATCTTTCATAATGACAAAAACTGTAAATTATATAAACAATTTTTAATAACGAATGCACATTTTGACGACTTTTTGATGAATACTTTTTTTGCGGAATCAACTCGAAATATTTTGCCAAAGACTCTTTGCTGTCATATATTTCAAATTGATAGAAGCTATTAATTCTTTGAACAAAAATTAAGCCTATTCATGAAAAAATGGTAAAAATATGCATTTGTTCAAAAAATTGTTTATATAATTAACAGTTTTTGTCACTATAAAAAATACGATAGCAAGGAGTCTTTGGTAAGACATTTTTAGTTGATTTCGCCAAAAATCATGACTGCAGTAGTAAGCTCTATCTCATTCCGGTCATAGGGTTGTTGCATGTTAAAATATTTTTATTCGAAACCACCATTTTATGAGCGTGCAACGCCCCCTGAAAAATAAGCGTTGTATAGCCCTTTCCCGAATGGTGACAGTTGGTGTCACGTAATTAGTTCCAAAAGCGCCACAATGACACGTAAATAGTTCCACAAATGACCACTGAATAACGCACATGTTTTCTATAACCCTACTGCTGGGAAAAATGATGACACCAGATGGCACTCAAACTCGCACCATTTCGGTAAAGGGCTATACAACGCTTATTTTTCAGACGGCCCTGCAGACACATAAAATACTGATTTCGAATAAAATATCGTACATTACTCCTGGCATTAGACACGTCTTTACACGTGGAGCTCAATATTTGCAGAACCTCATAAAACCGTCATAAACCGTCTCACAGAACCGTCATAATAAAACGTCGCCTGCGAGGTTTTATGACGAGTTCTGCAAATATTGAGCTCCACGTGTAAAGACGTGCCTAACACTACTCGCAATGTAATATACTATTAAAAAATGCAACCCCCCTTACACAGCAGCATTCGAAAAGATATTGAACAGGGGTCTTTTCGAATTTCGCGCACAAACATGGACGACCGCGCATGCACATGGTTCGGAAAATAGGCCAGGGGCGAAATTTGAGGTGACAAGCTGTTTACAAACTTCCCATCCGTATTTAAAGTTGTTTATCGTTAAATAAATTTAAAAAATAATTATTAAAGTTCGATACAGGTATCATATGATACAGTAATGTTAACTTATGCACCGCATTGAAAATTGTAACCGCCACTTGTGAATAAAATTCACAACGAGTATTAATATTTCATTGACAGTCTTCAGGTTAGGTGAGAATTTGAAATTAAATTTTTTTTTGTTGAAAAATTTGACACGAATTTAATCCAAATTTATGGTTTTTCTGTGTGTATTTATTGCGGAAAACCTCACCTCAGAACTGTCAATGAAATATTAACACTAATTGTGAATTTTATTTATATGTGGAAGTTACAATTTTCAATGCGGTTCATTAGTTAACGTAACAGTATCATGTGATACATTTATCGACCTTTAATAGTTATTTTTTAAATTTATTCACCAACAAACAACTTTAAATACGGATGGGAAATTTGTAAACTCGTCACCGAAAGTTCCGCCCCTGGCCTACTTTGCGAAAAATGCGCATGTGCGGGCGTCCATGTTTGTGACCCCTGTTCAATTTCTTTTTGAGTGCTGCTGTGGAAGGGGGGTTGGATTTTTTAAAAATATTTCAACATGCAACAACCCGCTATGACCGGAATGAGAAGGACCTTACTGTATTCATAACAAATAGTCAAAATGTGCATTTGTTTATAAAAATTCTTTATATAATTAGAAATTTTTGTCATTATGAAAAATATGGCAGCAAGGAGTACTTGAAAAGTTATTTCGAGTTCATTCCGCAAAAAAACATCAAGTCTATTCATGAAAAAATGGTCAAAATGTGCATTTGTTTATAAAAATTGTTCAAGTAATTGACAGTTTTCGTCACTATGAAAAATATGCAAGCAAGGAGTCTTTGGCAAGACATTTCGAGTTAATTCCGCAAAAAATTAGGCCTCTTCATGAATAAATGGTTAAGAAGTGGATTTGTTTATCAAAATTGTTTAAATAATTGGTAAACAGCAGATATTTTTCACTAATTGCAAACGCACATTAATATATGTCATATGTCATGCAACGGCTATGGATTTAGAATATAGCTAATCATTGAGAACCACGAAAAAATTACTTTTTTTCATTAGAGTGTTTATAACATTTAAGAAAATTGTTTTCTTACTCTAACCCGCTGGACATTATTTTTAGTTAGTTATAACGTTAAATCATAACTTGCTTAATGGATCTGAAAGTCTTAAAAGAAGTTGTATCACTGCAAAGTTAGACAAAAAAAAGTTTAAACTTTGTTATTAAAAATAACAAATTTTGGTTTAGTCAGAGTGAAATATTCGCAGTCACTCTTTATACCTGGAAGACTTACGATAACTTCTAAAATAAAACATAAAAATCCATTAAGAATTGTAGTCGGTCGATTTTTGTTCAAAAAACGTGACTTTTTTCCTCACTGTGAGACACCAAAAACTTTGTAAAATAAATTTGGGATAAACTCGGAAAATATTCAACCATGCGTGCAGGGCTGCATCGTCGGTAGCGCGAGTAAGGAGTTCCATTACCTGGCATAATTATTATTCCTCGTACAAGTCGTACATATTTGAAATAATAACAGACGTCTATTGAATATAGTTGTCTTGTAAGTGTTTCCAGGAATAAGGCCCTCTCAAGGCATGCAGTTAACAATCAATCAGCCTGTTTCGGTGCATAGCAATTGTTAATTCCTTCTACTACCTTCGTTCTAAAAGCGTTCGTCTACTCAGTAGTTGCTTAGAGTTTGCGAAGGTCTCACGTGCAAACGAAGGGAACATTTTGGGATCGATTGTTCAATCTACATTTACCGATTTATTGTTTTTATAAGCCAAGTAAGTTTGCGGCCTTTTTTAGTGACGGTGACTACGTGAAAAATTTACGAAAACCTGGTGAAAACTTTATTGTTGTGTACTTACCATTTTTCATCGACGTGGAGGTTAGGTCTGACAAGTTGACTCGACAATTTCTTTGACAATTTTCCACAATTTTCACGCGCCTGTCTAGGGATTTTGGCGGCATTAAGTTTGAACAGGCAAGCGCGACGACGTGAACAGCTGATGCTCTACGGACACCGGCGAAATGTCAAAATCCAAGCAAATTGTAAGTTGAATGCACAATTATTTCCATTATTCCGAATTCTCCCGGTGCGTCTGGAACACGTGATGGAAAACTTGTACTCTTTTTTGTATTCTCATTTTCCCAAAAAATATCGATGAAAATTCGTTTTTATAGAACGCGTCGGTTTCCTACGAGCATGGTTGCTGTAGAAACGATGCTCCGAAAAATTACTATCCGTTCGTTTTGTTTTGACGTCTTGACTCTTCAAAATTTTTTAAATAAAACTATGTTCGTTTTTTTTCTTATCAGAATGCAATTTTTATTCTATTTTGCAGACTCTGAGAGTACAATCGCCAGAGGGCACGAAAAGGGTTCAAGTGAATCCTTCTGACACGGTTTCTGCGCTATTCGAAAAGGTTTGTAATCTTCTGCAGTGCTGTTTTTGTTACGAAAAAAATCTGAAAACTTTATTTTTGTGCAAAATTGAACAATTTTTTTGGGTTAAAAAAATAATATATTTTACCTTGTTTGAAGTGAAAAGACGTGGAAAAATTTTTAACTGCTGCTATAATTGTGTTTCAGCGTTTTAATGCAAATTAAGCATATGTTTTAAAAATATTATTGCTTTATGTTTTCATTATTAAGAATTTCTTGATGTTCTTATATTAAATTGGCTGACACTATTATCTGCAAAACTCTAGGAAGTTTGTTTATTAGCAGTGAGATCAACTTTTACCAATTCTTTATAAAATGTTATTTTAATTCCAAAAAACATTAGTAGGGGTAAAAAAGAGTTTTATGTATTTCACAACTATAAGTCCACTTTGCAAGAAATTGATATACAATTTTTTATTTGAAAATTAGACCCCACAAATTTAGGCTACCGCTTAAAAATTACCAGGTTTATTGTACATCTTGTTTTATCGCAAGAATAGAAAAAGTGCTAAGTTCCGTATTCAAATCTAATGGGATACTTCTTGGTCAATTCGACCAAATAAATCTAAGTACTCAGATTCAAAAGAATTGCGTAAACGTAACTTTTTTAATTGGCTTGTATAAACTAAAAAAAAAACTAAAATAAAGACAAGTATACATTTAATTATTTCTATTTCATGTAATTATTCTTCTATACGTTTTCTGCCTTAGAAAGTTTCGTAGAAAGACTATGAGGCCCATCAAATTCAACAGTGGTTAAGAATCCTACTAATATATTTCTTTGTTGCAATTTTTAGATTTATGAAGCCTTTGATCTTCAAAGTTATGGGTTCGGTCTATTCAAGCAACGAAATTACAAAGATGAAATTATATCTTCACGCAGTAAAACTGTCTCAGATGTGGGTCTGTCTCATGGAGACATGGTCTATTTTACATTTCTTAACGGCAGGCTACCTTGGGATGGTCCAACGACCAGCAGTTCCTTTAATAACATCACCACAGGTATTTTATTTCTTTTAAAAGTAAAACAAAATAAAAATGTACTATACTTTTGAATCATACAGCAAAGTATTAAAATTTAAAAACAACCTGAATTCAAAAATGGAACATTTATATCTGAAGTTAGGATAATGAAATAATATTTAAATCCATCAAAAAAGTAAATATTAGACAGTTTTGAGTCTACAACGAGAAATTGAATAGTGGCATGGTGTTAATCAAATTTTATCCAAATTTTAAATAGATACGAGTCAAGTGGAAGCAATCCCTAGTACCAGTCGAAATTCTCCGGCTCAAATAGTACCAAATTCGTCCCGTTCTCTTACAACCGTTATTGAGGATGAAGTTGATCAACAGTTGTGGAAACTGGATGGAAAGATACAACGTAAACGAGATGAAAAATTGTAGGTATCATGAACATTAATTTTCGAATGTTTCCTTGAATACCAGTTCACTTTTTTTTTGTTTCAGTTGCCGTCATGGAGTAAATGCTTGTTGTGTCCATTGCTCGCCCCTCGAACCGTTTGATGAAGTGTATCTTAAGGAACAAAACGTAAAACATATCTCGTTTCATGCGTATCTGAGAAAATTAACTGCTGGAGTTGACAGGCAAGTTATCAGTTCCCTTATTATATCATCATCTTCTTCTAGTTTTGAAGTAATTTATACCATTTTACGAGCTTGCGATTTAAAGTCTACAAACTACCACGTTTAAAATTGTACAAATTGAAAATCTTTTGAATTTTTCACGTTGACTTCAGACACATTTAAAAAGTAAAAGTTTTAAATTACAGCATTATCATTCAAACAATTTGTTGTAGATTATAGTAAATCTTTAAAATAGAAAAATTCACTTGATACTTATAACATGAAATTATTAAATTATGAATGCGTCTGATTTGAAATTCTTCCATACTTCTGACGTTTCAATTTAAAATTGTACAACTTAGAGACTTGAGCATTTAATAAATTAAAGCTTAGACTTTCCGATTGGCATATTTTTAAATTGAAAGTCATACAATTTACAAAGCCTGATCCTAAAGTTGAAAAAAATAGTTCTAAATGCTTGGGCAATTTTAAATTGAAAGCGTTTTATATAAGAAAATTTTGACGGACATGTGGTACTTATTGTTAGCATATGAGCTACACCAGTTTCTCCAAATTAAAAAAAAAAGTTATTTCTCATTCTTGACCTTATAATTTTTTTCAAAATTGAAGAGTGTTCTTCTTCACTAATTCCCAAAGTTTCAGCGAAAAATATTTATTATTGTGAAAAAAAACCTGGGGAAACTAATATGGCTGAAAAGTATACAAAAAATGCGTTTCACCCGACTGCGCGAAGAAAAGGCGGGTAATGTTTTTGGGTCGTATGCATGTATGTATGTGTGTATTATGTCTGCCTGCCGTCGTAAAAAGAAATACCAACTAAAGACTACAGTATAGGTCTGGCTTAAACGGTCATATTCTTGTCCCCAGAAGACTACGGTTTCTTTGACCCTGGCAGTAAGGCAGGTATAAACTGAGAGGTACAATGGGTACATACTAGAAAAATACTAAACCTTGTTTAAATCGAGCCTGGAAAAGGTATTCAGTTGGTATTGCTTTTCAGGATGGTGGCTGTTTCTATATGTCCACGTAGAATATAAACGGCTTGATGGATTTTGATAAATCAGATGGTAACAGATTCGTCATGATCCCGCGAGTGCCACCAGATATATAACTTCATGTAGAAATCAATCCTTCAAATTCAATTTTTTTTATTTTGTGAAATAGAAACTTTATAGAAAATATTATGATGAATGCTCAAGTGCATAAACCTGATTTCCTTATTGACCCTCCTCCGTTAGATTTTTGATGCTTCAATTTGCAATTTATTTTTGAATACGAGTACTTCAAATATCAATGTTTGATCGGCTTCGAAAGCATACACTTTTCAATTGTAATGACCGAAAAAAAATGTTCACAAATTGGGAAAACCGGGAAATGACCATGAATTGTTTTCTTAGATTTAAGTAGTTGCCTTAAAGTTTCAGAAGTGAAATATTTTTAAAACGTTTTTCAGGGGAAAGTTTGTACAGCTGGAGGACATAAGTTGTCGTATCAAAACAGGCTGCAAACATCATCCTCCGTGGCCTCGAGGTTTTTGTAGCAAATGCCAGCCCAACGCGATTACATTAAATCGCCAACACTATCGTCACGTTGACAACGTTGTTTTCGAAAATGCAGGCTTAGTAGAGCGTTTTCTGAATTACTGGCGCACAACAGGACATCAACGTGTTGGGTATCTGTATGGGAGGTACGAAATACACTCAGATGTTCCTCTAGGAATCAGAGCTGTAGTAGCCGCTATCTACGAACCACCACAGGTAAGTCAAAGAAAGCCAGCAAACGTCTCAGGCAAAAATAATTTATCCTTGAAATACATTATCATTAAACTAAATTACCTATAAAATTTCTAGGAAAGTTCTAGAGATAATGTAGTTCTCCTACCGGACGGAAAAGAAACATTAGTCGACGAGCTAGCTCGCTCGCTTAATCTTCGACGAGTAGGCTGGATATTTACCGATCTAATTGCCGATGATGTCAAGAAGGGAACTGTAAGTAAAACAAAAATTGCTTAGTTAACCAATCCCATCTGTAATTTCACTTTAAAATTCACAGTAATTCATAGTCGTGTATGCGTACCTTTCTTCGCGAGAAGTCTCATTCCTTAGACAATTTCTTCTCCCTTACGCGAAATTTTAATGCACTCATACAATATTTTTTCGTGACCGATATAGGTCTGCACAACTATTATTATCGCGCGCTCGTCAGTGCTACTTTAATTTTACAATTTACATACAAACCTAAGAGATGGCCATAATATTTGTTTTCTGCTATCGCTTCCGTTTATGACATTGGCAGTCGAGTTTAATCTCTAAAGGGAAAGTGGTAAAGGGCGGCTGCAAATTATTTTTAATATGTACTTTAATTTAATTTGAACGCATTTCATTGAATATTTTACTATTTTCTAACGATTCAAATAAAAAAATTGACGATGGTACTAGTTCAAGAGATTTTTTCGTTTCTTGCACAGCGATGGAAATTTACCACTTTCCCTTGATCAGGCTAATATTTATAGATATTTTAACTTATAAACTGTCATTTGAAAGGGAGTATTGTGTTGAAAAAAAAAATTTGTTTCATCCACATAAAATTTACGAGTTTTTCGCTTCCATTTTTTTCAGGTAAAGCACGTGAGAAACATAGAAAGCCACTTTTTGTCGGCGCAAGAATGCATCATGGCTGGCTACTTTCAAAATCAACATCCTAATCCCTGTCGGTTTTCAGCTAGTGGTAATTTTGGCTCGAAATTCGTAACAGTTTGCGTTACTGGTAAGTCTACGTTTCTGTTCTGCTTACAACCAAAAATTTGACTTTGTGTCCAGATATTTTTTTAATTCATTGTTTCAATCTGTTTTCAAATTTTCAATTTTTCCAGTGTCTCATTTTCAGCTTCTTATTAAGTTTCCTAGGTTATCTTAGTTTGTGATGTATGTGCAATACCGAACATTTTTTTTATCAGTGAATCAGTATCAAATATAAGAATTTGATGCTCACAAAGCCTTAATTTTCTAGGTTATCTAGTAATTTTTACAAGGAAACTCAACCAACATATTTAAAGTCAAACCACAAGGTGTTAGATTTTATTTGGAATTATTTTTTGTTTGTTTTTAAGGATCATTCGATTTTCTAATTTTTTTAAGACATTGTAAGATAATTCAA
Source organism: Melikaiella ostensackeni (assembly GCA_032362435.1). Taxonomy (NCBI): domain Eukaryota; kingdom Metazoa; phylum Arthropoda; class Insecta; order Hymenoptera; family Cynipidae; genus Melikaiella; species Melikaiella ostensackeni. The sequence goes on along the minus strand of JAUMHM010000050.1, from coordinate 15,816,211 downwards.
CACTAAAGATTAATATATTTTAATATTGCGTACTGAAAAAAGAATATTTAAAAAAACAGAATTTTTTTTCAAACTTTAGTATTGACAGTATAAAGTTGTTTGGGGTCGTTCAAAAACTACGTCACTCTTCTGGGGGGGGGTGGGAGATTCTGTAAGGATTTGTAACGAGGGGGGATGCAGAATGTGACATGACACATGGAAAATATAAATTTGTAAAAAATATTTTGAAATGCTTCAAAAAATCAAAATTAGCGGTTTTATTTTACATGTAAAGTACATAAATATTATTTTTATACGTATTGTGTTTTATTTTAAACGTTTATCAAATGGAAACGAAGGAAAAATTCTGACTTAAAGAAGGGGGGGGTCGTATTTGTAAAGTCACCCTGGGGTGGGGGGTCAAGCTTTGTGGTGATCTATGACGAATAAGGGGTGGGGTGGAAATAGTATTCAAAATAGCGTGACGTAGTTTTTGAACGGCCCCCTCGGGACTGTTTCTAAATTATGCAATGCTATTAACTTTTTCAATATATTGCTCGTTTTCTCATGAAGGGAGCAACGCTACAATGGTAATATTTTTTAAATTAATAGATTTGGTTCTAGTACATTGAGATATCCCTTTTCTCGAAAATTACAGATAACCCAGCCTAAAAAATATTATGCAAAACAGTAAATGTGTTAATATTATTTAAATTCACAATATTTTTAATTTTTGTCATGTTTCTTATCATTGTTAAAAAATCAGTCATTCTTTTACAGGAAAATCTCACCTTCACTTCGTTAAAAGTATTACATCAACCATGCCTTCATAAATAAAATCGAATTGCAAAAAATTGTACGTAATAAATCTAATTAATATATAATGGAATGAAAATGTAGAATATTAGACTAATGTATAATACTTGAAGTTCCTGTGCTCTTAAGCGTCTAAACACGAAAATGCTTCAATTATAAAGTCTTTAAATTAAATGGTACTAATTTTAAGTATTTCAAAATAAAATTTATTCGAATTTAAAGCACTTTAAACTGAAAATACATCAATTATCCAAAATGCTTCCAGAATTTGCTTTAATCCAAAAGCTCTTACTTTGCGTTTTGATTGAATCTTACAAGCTGAGATGAGTTTAAAACGAAACTCGATTTTATCGAATTCACATCTGGGTCGACATTTTTTATTTCTTCTATTCAACTCTGCTAGAAGAAAAGAATGTGTGTTAAGTACAGTGTTCGGGAATAGCTCGTTAAAAGTAAAAAAATTTCTAAAAAGTAACTTATTACTTAAACTCATCTACGACAAAATATATGTGATTATATTATAATTTAATTACAATTTAGTTAATATTGGATTTGAGTATTTCCATAAAAAAGCAGACAAAGTTTCCGTTCGTCACGTCATATTAAATGATATAAAAAACGCATTATTATTTTAATAAAAGTACAGGTTTCGGAAGCCCCTGGTTACTATCAATTAGAATAATATGAAAAATTCCAATTCCAAGAATAGTGCATTTTCCAACATTCATTAATATATTGTGTCGCACGGATACTTTCATGGAAATACCCATTTATTTTTCATTACTCTGAAGCTGCTTGCCCTTTTAATATCAATAATTTGATCAATAATAGAGAAGTCGAAATGTTTGTTTTATTTTGGGTTAGAATTATCAACAAAAATGCTGTAATTGGTTGTGAAATTTTTTGTTTTAAATATTCATTGTCCAAATTCCACAAATTTTTGGCCACGGCCCATATGCTTTTAATTTTCGAATTAGAAATATTCAAACAAAGAATTTCAAACAAAAGTGTTTGAAATTTATTCATATTTTAATGAGGAATTTTTTTTTGTTCGTTCCCAAAATTCAAAAACACGCTCACGATTTGCGATTAGTGGAGGGAAATCGAACGAAAATATGCTATTTCTCATGGTCATAGTAAAAAATGCATACCAGGAGAATATAATAAATGAAATATACATATATTTCCTTGATGGACTAACATTTTAAAAAATGAATCCATTTCAATTCTGTTCAAAAAAGATAACAAACCAAATAACTAAATAACCAAACCAAAACAAAGATAAAAGATAACAACCTCAAATAAAATGAAAAAAACCATTTGTATCGTGCGCATCAGAAACACCCTCAAGCATGAAATTCAAATTTTGCCCTTGAAAAACAAAACAAAATCGTGCTAAAAAATATATAACATAATTTTTTCGCCACAACTTTATGAGTAAAAATCAATCCTAATCTCTTTGAAGTGTGACGTCATATGTGTACGCTTCCTTTATTCGTTTAACATCAAATAAAAATATCGGAAAGTGTGTTACACTGTCCAACATGATTTTTTTCCTTCATATTAGTCTCGGTGATTCTTATAGGTTTCCCGTACTCTAGTATGTCTAGTTTAAAAAAAAACTAAACACTATTGTAGTTTTTCATCCTTTTAAAAAGTAATGAGCAGTATTCAAAAAAATGTCATCAACATGTTGGATTAAAGTGGGCTGCATTTTTTTCATCTTATGGATTCAAAAAAGTGCGTAAAATCAGGGATCCGTATGCATTAAATAATTTCTCCATTCACATTAGAATGGTGAAAATATACAGTCTATTTCGATGTAAACCTTTTTACCGGGCATGTTTTTGGAACAAGTAGTAGAAGTGAAAATACGTAATAATTGTTAAATAATTCAGTAACTTCCCCAACATTGGTATGCTTTTGCGAAACTAATAACCTTTTATCATTTTCTGACTTTTCTTGTTTTATTCGAACTTACACATTCATAAGTGTTTCGGCATTGCACTGCGTACAGTAAGTCCTTAAACATAACAAAGATCTTCTTATTTCTAATCTTCTCAACTGACCCTTAATCCAGTCGGCTAAAAAATGGAAGATTTATGAGTTTGGAAATGTGTATAATGTATGGTAGCATTAAAAATGGTGTTCTACTTGTTTCTTTTATAGGGGATAACAAAAATCAGGTGCACATGGAGGGGTACCAAGTTTCTAACCAGTGCATGGCGTTGGTACGCGATGGTTGTCTGGTGCCTACGAAGGATGCACCTGAGCTCGGTTACGTGATTGAATCTACGGATAAACAATATGTTCCAGATGTCTATTATAAGGTAAGTGTGCGACGCTTTAACCGCATTATCACAGACGACAAACATACGCGTTTGTGGTTTGTTTCTTTTCTTTTAAATTCTTTTGAACATTACGTATCACTTGTCGTAGGATGATTAATTGGAATGTGCATACAAAACGTGTAGATTCACGTTAAGGTAATTGGATTGAATTTTCCTAGTCTTTTCGAAAGAAAAATTGGTCTTCTTGAAACATTTCACTCCTAAAGTACATAGTTTAATCTTATAGAACTGCAATATTGTTTTTATACACCTACCTGATTCATATTCAGAAAAAATTATTTAACTCAATGTTTGTAAACATTAAGTTGAAATAGATTTGTAAAATAATCTTTTTAAAAAATTTGCAACTTTCAAGAGTCTAAAAAGAGGCATGTATTTAATATAGATTTCCCACTTATTTCCATTTGTAAAATTTTGCGAAAAGTTTGAAGTATGCATTTTAAGAAATAACATGATGCAAAAGTAAACCCTAGAATGTAAAGGAAGGAGGAAAATAGTAAGAAAGACTGACCTGAAGGGGAAAAAAGTTTATAACTCAAAGTTGAATGTTTAAAAGTACATTGAGTACGGTAACGAAACATTTATCTAGTTCTGCGATAAACGATGAGTTTTGGGTCCTTGGTTAAAACAATAGTGCTACGGACACACGTCGCCGTAAGCGTCAAAGGAACAAGTCCGAATTTTCGATAGTCTTGTGCCTTAAATTAAAATTAATTGAAAGAAGAAATAAAAAGAACAACTAAAAGAGTGTAATGACCGCTTGGATTGAATACGAGGGCAAATGAAAGAGTCGATGTTACTCGAGTTCGGCTCTCACCAACTATGCGTCGTTGATTCCTCACGTTCATAAAAATATATGTACAGGTGGGCTGCTCGATTCGGTAAGATAAGCGCATACACATTTTTTTCTCCTTGTCAAAGCTCGGAAAGTATTGTACATAGAATTTTGTCGTTACAATCGGAACGAGAGATTTGTTCGAGCTCGACCACCTTTTCGAGTCGTGCACTTAGCCGCATTATCGTTTCGTCATGCGACTTTCGCGTGCTACATAATCATTAATAGATAATTAACAGCGTTAAAACTTTCAAGTTTAACATCGAATGAGGTTTTCTTCGAAAAAGGCATTCGCGACGACGAGGACGTGCGTTAGAGCAGAGTGAAAATGCTCAAATTTATAGAATTGGTTGAGCTTGGTAGACAAAAGTTATGGTTTGACAACACAAAGATGTACAAAAAACTAATAATAAATTAAAAATCTGTTAATATCCTTTCGTATCTTTGAGTGGTGTGGCATTAAGAGATCATGAGTGATGAAACCTTTGAAGATTAGAAAAAAATCTAATTTGACGCTGTGAATTTGGGGTCGTCCTAACCGCCACTTCAAGTACAACAATCGCATCACCATAAAATAATTTTTCACTAGATTGGAGTTTTTTTTGTATCTTTCGTTGACAACCTCCTTTCAAAAATAACTAGGAGGGGGGAGGAATCTACGGGATCCTTATTGATGCTTATATGGAGGAGGGGGAGAAGTCAAAATACCTAAAAATGCTTACGTAATACTTAAACGATCCCTTGTCATATTGAGAATTTGTAAGTTTCCTCGCGATATTGTGGAGGGTAATTTACTGACGTTTGTGAAATTATAATTTTTTTCAAAATATAAGTTTGGAAAGGTATAATTTTATAGAAATGCTCAAGATAAGTATATAACTCAAAAGTACACATTTACTATTTTCACTGTATAAACCCCATATTCAGAGTGAGTAAATTTCTTTACAACACTCTGAGTGGTAGTTACAAATTTTTTTTTGAAAGTGTGTAATTTTTGTTATTGTTGTTGAGAAAAAAAATGCAACATTACTTAAATTAATTCTGAAGAAATTTCAGGTTTGACATATTCAACTTTTTCAATAAATAATGCATTATTGCACCATAATTATTAACCTTCCTTATGTTTTTGTGTTTGCAAACCAGACTCAAATGATTCCATAAATTTTGTGCATTTTCACTCCACCCCAACGTGCGTATCTATAATATGTATAGTACGTGTCAGTACGTTTTATGTGGGCGAGATTTGCGACTCGCCCCGCTTGCATGTGTACGTGTACATTTTAATATAATACATTCGTTACGTTGGGATTCACGACAATTTACACGAGTAAAATATAACGCATTACATAGTCGTATTAGATATTTCGATATACATTATAAAGGAATGATTCGTTAAATATTTCTCCACACATATTTCGCTCATTTCATTCGTTTTCGATCAGGAGCTACGAAACTTTCGTTCTACGCGTAGTTAGGCCTTGCATACATTCGTGTACTGAGATCCAATCTTAAATACGATTCAACGACAAATCCGCTAGTCGATGGAAAGCAGAAAGGGAGTAGTCCTTAACTTTAACGTGAAACGAATGTTTTGGAATCGCTACGCAGAGCCGCATCTCCCTTTCTCTTTCCTCTTTGGAAGGATGTACAATCGTCCAGCAAACGAAATGGTACCGTGTTTGCACTGAACCTATGCGACCTCCAAGTCGCTGATTTACTTGTCAAGTCGCACTTGAGCCAAAAACACACAAGTCCCCGTCTAAAAATATATACGCTTCTTTTATTATATATATAATTTATTTATTTATATATTTATATTTATATGTGTACGATCTTCCCGTCCATTTTACTTATTCCCCGTTTACACGTATCTAACAACGACCTAAGGTTTCTACGTTGGCGCCGTTATCGTCGCGGCGCGCGTCGCATTTAAAACTAGACAATGCGCCGATAGCGAAAATAAACGTTCAGAACTTTTTTGAAACAAGTACCATACATCTAGGAGTCGTATCGATGTGACGATCGATCTAAGGTACATACGCGCCGATCATCGTCAGTTATAAATAGATATTGAATCGCGTTAATTCCCGATCAATAGCAAAATATGCATTTTCGTTATCTCCTCTATATGTGTCACGTTTAAAAATAGATTTAACATCTTCCCTATTGTTATTAGCCGAAGTTGTGTGATTCAACGTACGAAGCACCGTGCAAGGATTGCACCTCGGGAGCAATTGCGCGAACTAGCGACTTAATCCTACAAATTTTTCCCTACGGCTGTAGCTCCGCACCGATACCGTCAACAAATTTACCTAATCCTTACTCCTCCCTAATTTACTACAACATTGCACCCCCCATTCGACTATTAAACCCCCTTTCCCCTCTCTCCCTCTCTCTCTGCAGTACCTTCGCAATCTCTCTACATCACCGGAAAACACAGGGACTATGGATATTGCAACTCGTCGGACTCGCGCGCCGTCCGATCGTTACAACTTGCCACATTTGGTGATCAGAATGGTTTTGGTGGGCTTCCCAGTCTGATCACCAAACGTGGATATCTTCTCGACCAATTCCAGACCTTCCACCACATGACCAAAGATTGCGGTAAAACCTCGCATTTCCTGTAATATTATGCGGAACTGAGACCCTACCATGCCGAGGTTGTCGTGTCGCTTTTGCGTTCGTCTCATACCGACTGCACCTCTCACGGATGGGAATTTCGTATCATCTGGCATGAAATACCCGTCCTCGAATATGCTCCTCCCACCGCGACCGTTGTTCAATTCAAAATCACCGGTTATCACCGACTCACCCTCCCAGCACTGGAATATCGTGCAGCCCTTGTAACCAACTCCGATTTCCCCTGTAGCAAGCACGCTAAAATTTTTAGCCATCTTTGGTGCTGCGTCCGGTCTCACCTCAATTACGATCCGACCATGGGGCGATCCGTTCACCTCTATGTTGAAGAAATACATTGGGTAAGGATTGGAGGGTCCACGGAGGGTAATGTTGCTGGACGGTTGCTGTGGAGAGTGGACTGTTACTAGAGGACCGCTGCTGGCACCTGCATCTGGTATGAAAGTAGACTGTTGCTGGGAATGAATCATTGCGTTTGGTGGCGCAGGTGGAACCGATTTCACGGATGGTGAACCTGGCGGAATGAGAAGTTGTTGCTGTTGTTGCGGAGGTGGTCCTTGGTGAACATGAACGGAACCAGGTGGAACTTGTGGACCTACCATGTTTGAGTGATAGTCGATTGATCCGTTCTGCAAGTGCTGCTTGCTTACGACATGCCTGGAGTAGAGTTGGGACATGCAGTAATTCGCAAGAAATAAAATAGGATTTTGTGAAGCCGGAATTCGACCTCCGTTTCCGTGCGCTTGAGGAATCACTGATTCGCCCGAGTGGATCCCAGCTAGTGCTTGTTTTAGTAACGCAAAGTCGAAAATTACCCCAGAATTGCCAATCAAGTCGTCCAGTTGGCACTGCAGGATCATCTCTTGGTACTTAGCTTGTAGCCTCTGCTTCTCGATTATCAGCTGAGCGTGCAAGTTGTAGACGTCGTTTGGGCTTTCTATCATCTGCAAACTGGCCTTCGCTTTCCCCAACGTCTCACGCGCGTCTGTTATCTCGGGAAAGTGAGTCCAGCCGTTTTGCAAATCGGTTTCAACGTGTGTTTTTAGTGTTACACAAGCCTCCAACACTTTTATCAAGAACTCTCGCTGCTGCATCGCTAGTCTTTGAATCTCCGATGATAGCTTTCCCATTGCAACTAACTCCAACTGAACCTATTAAGAGGGAGGTTTTTTTTTTTATTAAAATGATAGTATACGCATGTTTCACATTCTATTTTAAATGATAAACTAAAAGCGAGAATTGTTAAATACTTACATCGGATATAAGTTGTTCTTTGGCATCAGTCTGTGATTTAATCTGGTGTCCAGGGTGTTCTTGTGGTGTTGCGCAAGCACGACAGAGGGCCGCACAACAAGTTCCGCACCATAAAGCTAGTGGCATTCCATGTGTGTGACAGTTTTCGCTCTGAAATTATTAGCATTGTATTACGAATCTTCTGCAACTGCAACTAATGCATTGTTTTGTTGGATTGTCGGTCAGCCGTCATTCGGTGAAAAATTGTATGTGTTATAAGGGATCATTACAAAATATCGTGATATATTCAGGAAGCCAGAATTTTTGAAAAAGCTGGCTACCTATTTTGGTCAAGTTTATGTACAATTAAAATTGATTTTGAATTACTTTGAATAATATTGTTTCAAAATTTAATAAAGCTAAGAATTAAAAGTCCAAAGTATAAAATTTTACGCAACAAAAAGAACGATTCATTAAAACAGATTATCAGAATTTTACGAAAACTTTTCTAGCAGAATTGGACTTCTGAAATTAATGTTTTCAAATCACTTTGTTTTCTCCCGAATAAAAGTATATCTGACCTTACAACATAATCCTATTACTTTGGAAACCTTTTGCTGTATGGCTTCACACTTATGGCATGCTTTCTTTACTCTGTACGTAGCAACCAAGTTTGATTTTAAAATTAACACCCTTATTTATATTCAGGGATCCTATTGCCAAAAGATTTTAAGTAAAGTCTGAACTGATTAAAATTTTTTAACTCTTCTTTAAGGGTTTGTGATATTTTCATAAATAAATGCATGAATCTGAGTATTTTTTGGTTTTTATGATTAATTTGCAGATTATCATACCTTTCTTTCCTTCTCAATGTTTTTTACGGAAGTGCTATTTGTATTTATCTTGAGATGTGAAAAATTATTAGCTAGTGCGAGAAGGGCAGAATGTGTCGGCAAGGCATCAGGTCCTTGATCACCGAGTTCTGTCCTCTTCCAACAGTGAGCACAAAACAATTCGCGGCCTTTTATGAAATTGTTTTCTATGCATCGCAAACAGAAGAAGTGCTTGCAGCTAAGGTACTTTGGACAATACTCAGAGTCGTTGTACTTCTGTTTGCAATAACTGCACAGTGTCAACTCCTCCAAATCCGTTAAAACGCTTGGATCCAGCATCTGTAAGCAAGATAAAAAGTCATGACCACTGTAAATGTTGAGGAAAAAAATTTGAAACAAAAATCTGATTTGAGGAAATATTTCTATTCAAAATTTAATAGCTTAATATGGATTCCATATCCTTGTTTCCACATTCAGTATTTTGAGATAAAAAATATAGACTTTCGAGTAGATGTGACGTGGTAGGTGATCGAGTAGGTGATGTGAGCGATCACTTTAACAGGAGGTGTCAGTAATTTTGAACCCACTGAAATTTTAATTCTTAAATCAATTGCAAAGTCAGTTTGACTAATTATACAACTTTGAATTATACTTAGATTATTATAAATAACTTTACGGACAAAAGTCTTTTTTACTTTTTCCCACATTCATGGCAAGTGAAAATAATTTCCCATTTTTTAAATTCAAAAAGCCTTGAAATTAATTATTTTAATTGGAAGTCTTTGATTTAAGATTAAAAACTCTGGTAACTTAAGACCGAATCACTTAGGTAACCCTTTACCGACTCACGGTACATACTACAAGCATAAATTAGTTTACCAATTAAACTTTTAAACAAATGAAGATATCTTTAAATTTTTAATTTTGCTATATAGTGTAACTCTTTTTGTAAGTAAAAATATATGTCATTCTCATATTTCCAGGGCTGCCACACAGTCAATTTTAGACACTTTTTTCAAGTCACTTTTTAGTCACTTTTTTAAAGGGAAAAGCTAACTTTAGTTACATTTATCCATATCCCTTTAGATTTTATCTAAAAGAAAGATGAAAATCTAAGTAATTTATGTATGGAATCTATATAGTAATCTACATTATGAAAATGCTGTTCAATATTAAAATTTAAATTATTTAAATTTATGATTTTCTGGTTTTCTAGTTCTAATTGTAAAGCATCACGCTAAATCTGAAGGTATAAATTTGATCTGCAACAAAATGATCCAAGAATGTAAGTCTTTTGTTTCTTTATATTGATACAGATTTTCGTTTCAACTGAATACCGTTGAAGCAAAAACGATACCTTCAGACTTAGTGCAGTTGCGGCACAATTGAAAATTTTTTGATACACAACTGTAATACTCATTAAAATTTATCACATAAATGTATTAAAATTACTTTATTTTCATTTAGAAATTAGATTTTCAAAATGCAAATGTATAGAATAATGTTACAGTAATTATGTGCGTTATAGAATACAGAAAAACTCAAATTCTACAATGTAAAATTGAATTGAATGAAACCAGACGTATTCTGCAGTCTTTAAACTTTTATTTAACATGTGCAAAAGTAATTTTATTTTTAAATAATTAAAGAAAGTTGTGTTTTAGCAAAAACTAAAACGTAACTACTTTTCAGCACTTTCATAGCCTTATTAAAATCGTTGTCTTTAGTTTTTTAAATTTAAACTTGCCTTGTAAGATTCTATTTTGATTATACTTATCATAGCTGAAGCCCTTTTTCAACATTTGATGCAAAATATGAAAACTTTCGTTTCGAAATTCGAAAGTTTGGAGTTTTGTTCATTTTCGCGAATGAATTACTCGTAGGGAGAAAAATGAAAAAATCCAGAATTTACAGTATGTGTAAGTCAGGTCTTCATTTTATCTGCCTGAAAATTTTGCTTAGATCCCAGGCCTTCTTCTACCGAAATATCAATTTTCAAAGACCAAAAGATTGATATTTTGAGGTTTGTTCAAAGGACATAATGACTAAGTTGGCTAAATAATTAAAAATTAATTTTCAGGGGGATAAAGTGAGGACCTGATTTAACTCAATTCAATTTTGCATTGTAGAATTTGAGTTTTTCTCTATTCTATAAAGCACATAATTAATGTGATATTTTTCTGTATCTTTGCGCACTGTAAATTAAATTTCTAAATAAAGTAATTTTTAAATTTACGTAATAAACAAGTTCAGAAAATATTGAGTATTGCTTAGTAAGTATCAAAATTTGAAAAAAATAGGCCGCAACTAACTTTAGCGAAATAGAATGGAATGACCCTTATTTAGCTTATAATAAAATTAATTATTCAATTTGTCTGAACATTACTTGCAAAATTAATTATAGCAATTGTGACCTTTGTATTCACCCCCGAATTCAGAAATAAAATTTCATATAATTTTTTGAGTGAACAGTAGTCACTTTTAGTCACTTTTTCTATTCAAAATTAGTCACTTTTTACAATTTTTTCAAGTACATTAGCCTGTGGCAGCTCTGCATATTTCAAAAACCTCTTGATAGCAGGAATCAAATTGCAATTTCTAGAAACAATTCAGCAGTCAACAGAGTGTCACCTATTTCACCTATTTTGGAAATTTGTCACCTTTTCACCTTTTTTCAATTGAAAGACTAAAATTTTTATTCAAAATTGTAATTTACAGTGCCTTCGAGTTTATTCGTGTGAGCTGAAATGAGCTGCAATTTTTTTGAGACCGGGAGAAATCTGGAAAATGACAGTGAATTTATTGTCTAGTCGGACATTTTTTAAATTCTTATAGTTTTATTATAATATTGATTCAATCAGGACTCCAAGTGGGAAGTCTTACAGCTTTAAACACTTCCAATTTTAAATTGTTGAATTTTAAAGACTAATTATTGTAAAATTA
>JAUMHM010000050.1:15782504-15793556 GCA_032362435.1 Melikaiella ostensackeni | reverse complement strand
AAAATTGTCGAGTACTCGAAACTTTCGGGTACTTGAACAGTTTTGAACTACTCGAAAGGTTTGAGTTCTCAAAAGATGTTGGATGAAAAATGTCCGCTTTTTAAATTTATACCCCAAATTTGTGTTCAGAAATCCAAAAGTCCCCCTGGTACCGACTTTCATAAAAATCTAGTAATTTGTTGAATTTTTCAAACATTTGCTCGCAATCTTGGATTCAAATTTTGATCTCAAATTTGTTTATCAGCATCCCGAAAAACTCTTTAGTATCGAATCTCATGAACATTTTGTTAACATAATGAAAATATGAACGTTTTGAACTTTCGGGTAGTTCGTAACTATTCGAGTTCTCGAAACTATTCGGATACTCGAATCCGTTCGAGTTCTCGAAACTTTAGAGTACTCGAATGTTAGTCAGCTCGAGCTCGATTCGACTCAACTCGAAGTTTAAAGCTTTTTGCACACCGCTATTGTCAAATTTCTTTCAAATTTTGTTCGGAATGAAAAAAATTTAAGCAGGCTCTTAGAGCCTTCAAAACTCGGATTTTGTGATAGATTCGAGATTTAAGGGCCAAATTGAATACTAAATTTTGTACTTTCTCATCCTTTTTTTTGTAAATGTTCAAGTTTCAGGGAATACATTTCACATTTAACTTAATTGAAGATAATTTCTGCTACTTATTAGATTACATATTTTGAAAACTATTCACAGTACATTTACAATGTCGATTTTTGAAAAACTTTTAAAATAGTTTAAATCTTGAGAAAGTAAAGTGACTGCCATGTTTTTCTTCTATTTTTATTTGGAAAACCACGTTTCGAATGGAGTCGAGTTCGAGCTGACTCGAACATTCAAATACAAGAAATGATTGATTATCTTGTTTTTAGTATCTTTAATTTATTTAGTTATTCGATATCGTGAGTTAAATATTTAAGAATATCCTGTAATTATTTGTGAAAGGTTCCTAAATTGAATAAGATATTAAATTCCTAATAACTTGTACCATTAAGAAATGACTTGTTTCACAAAGTTACTTTCACATGATAAAAGTGATACAAGTGCAAAAAATAGGCGATCGCCCACGAGTGTCAATTTTTCAGCATAAGCTGTTGGCTGGAAGCATGAGTGGAAGGCTAGCGCCCGAGCCGAAGGCGAGGGTGTACGCCGTAGGGCGTAGACGAGTGCGAAGAGACGAAAGGAAAAGTGGTTTTTAACCAAATTTGTGCATAATTTTTTTTTTTTTTTTGGCAAAGTCTGACAGACCTGTATAAACGAATTTTTTTGCTGCTAGGAGTTAGAAACCACTTGTTAAGACTTTTTCTTGAAAGTCTCTCTTCCGGCAAAATCTGCCGGATCTGTATACCGTCCACTCTCTCTACTCTCCCCTCTCTACAAAGACTTGAAAATTTTTTATTTATAATGAACTCGTAAAATTGTATACGTATTTCGATTTGAATCGAATGCTGGAGTAATATCCAGTCGTAAACCAATCGATTTGTTCGTAGACGAACAGATATTAGTTCAACCGAAAGAAGACTGTGTCCTGTCTAAATCTATTACATGTAGATTTTGTCAAAAACATATTAAGTTCTGTTAGACTATAACTTTTTAAATAAATGATCTTTTGGAATACATCAGCTATTTCACTGTTTCACCAAGCTTCATATCTTTTTTCAATTTAATAAAGTTAATAAAGTAATTACAATCTAGGATCAGAATTGCTAAGGTGAAACTTTCTTTTAATAACTAAGACTATTCTATACAAATATTTAAAGCCTACTCAAGATAACAAATTGGATGATATGTCCTCTTTTACTGAAATTACTGATTACAATGTCATTTCAGGATATCATCAATTATATATTTTATATCAGATGAAATAATAATTAAAGTACGTCGATTTCATCATTTCAGGAAAAAGACTCATATGGAAATGAAGTATCCAGGTTAGCGAGACCATTGCCAGTCGAGTATTTATTAGTTGACGTTCCTGCCTCTACTCCATTGACACCTCAATTTACTTTCTACTCTAGCGAGAATATCACTCCTTTCCCTGTAGAAAATAGGTAATTCGCATAAGTAAAAATTTCAATTAGAAACTACATTTACTGGATTACTTAAATTCTTAAACATATTGTTGTATTTTTCAGGATGGTTGATGGTCAAGTTCAAGAGTTCAACTCATTGTGCTCATACATGCAGCAATTTAATCCTGATCAGTTTCCTGAAGCGATTTCAGATTTTCACTTACTGCTTTTCATTGCTACAATGGATATGCTGCCAATGAAGGTACTAGAAAACGAATATTCCCTCATTTTCTGTTACAGTTATGCTTTTATAGTGAGACAAAAGTCCTTATAATTAAGGAATTGATTATTTAAATATTAATGCAGGATCATATGGCACCTTTAGTGGAAGCGATTCGTACCAACGACAGACAAAAAGCTATAGAATGGGCTCGTTCTGAACATTGGGCGACAGTTGAGCAGTTGATATCTGCCACTGCCGCTTCAACATCTCATTCTGCGTCTGGAGTGACATTTGGAAACAATATCGCCTCCTCGTCTTCCTCGGGAATTGGAGGAATCGGCGTTGGACCAGGTCCAGTTAATCCACAACCAGAGCAACCATTGTGGACTTGTCCGCACTGTACGTTTTTGAATCCCGGAGAAATCTCTTCGTGTGAAATGTGCAGTTTACCAAGGTAATTGTTTAGAGAACATTTTTTTGAGTTTTAGTTTAGTTCTAGTCTAGCACTTATACTGATGTACTGATTTTTATTGCTTTCAGGATGCCCATGTAATTTGTTAAGAAAAACCATGGAAGAAGAAATAAATAATAGCGTGAGGGTCGATGTATTCATCGATGACTGATTACACCTTCCAATATCAAGAAAATACCCACGTACATTTTTAACATGAGAATTTCTAAAAAAATGTAAAACAAAAGTTTTAACTGTGATACAGGAATGCTAAACTTTTCAAGGTATATCAGAATGATAAGAATTTAATGATTTGGCTATATTTCCAGATATGGCACGATTTTACTGCGTGGGTAAACTAGATCTATTTTGTTGCTACCAAACTTTCAGATTAATTTTTTCGTTCATATACTGACTTATGGTAACGAAGTGTACAACACATTACACCCTGTATGTAGTTAACAATAAAGAAAGTAAGACATTTTCACCCACTTAGTTTTATTTATAGTCTACGGTTCTAATTTGAAATTTTAGAATTTTGAGATCTTTGAAATGTTCTATTTAGTCAACTTTTAAATTAAAAAATAAGTGCCAAATTGTAAAAAGGTTTTGCTTCAAGTCCTCATGTTTGAAATTTTCAGTTTTCAAAAGTTCTATTTCAAAATATTAGTTTTTAAAGCGTTAGTGGCTTAATATTTATTTTTTCGATTAAATGCTTGTTACATTTTGACGGCATTCAATTTAAAACTGTTCAATTTTTGTGGTTTCGAATTTTAAATTTCATAATATTAAAGGCTCCTGATTTCATATATTATATAGCACAATTCTAAGCATTTCCAAAAATAAATGATAAATTTATAAATTTTACGTGATCTCGATCTTAATTATTAAATTATAAATTTTCAACGCTTAAAGTTTTTAAATGTTCAATTATAAACATTGGAAGTTTAAAAATTTTAATTTTTTTAAGCTTGAAAATGAAAATTATTCAAGTTTTATAGCTTTTAGATTCAAAGAAAAGCAAATTTTATGTGAATCTCATTTGAAATGATCTAAATTTTAGGACTTGGATTTATAATTTGTTTAACTTCAAAATAGTACATTATTGATTTTTTTTACTTAAAACTGCTGAATCTTGAACGTTTAATTTAAATACTTTAGAATACATCAAATGAAAAATTCCTCAGCTTTAAAAGCTCGTATTTAGAAATTTCAATGACCGGGAACTTGGGAAGAAATTGTACGCAACAGGGAATATTCCAATTTTCCTGTCTATTATATGTATGTTATAACTTATCTTACATAAAATCTTATTCTATGACACGTAAGTTCTGAACTCTACAAAAAAAATAAATACACAAAATAATTCATAGACGCATAAGAATAAACGCAACTTTAATTTGAGAAATCAATCTTTGATTATAACAAAAAAAAATTAGGAATACGAAGAGATTGTGTTTCACTTTTGGATTAAACCGACTTAAAACGGTTTCGTTTTCGTTTTTTTTTTTTTGAAATTGCTTTCCATCATCGTGTTTCACTACAGATTTTTCAGTTTTAATCCTGTCTAATTCAGGCCTTTTCACTTGCTGTGTTAATCATAATAATTTTTTAGGAAGTGCTTTTCTTAAATTTTCAACTTTTTAAACTATGGTTTGCTTTTTTAATTCTTATTTTGAACATATAATACCTACAATTTTTCGAGCTACCTCAATAAGATTAAGCATTTTTCAAAGGATTACACTACACGTATAAACGGCACATTGTTCCACTGACCACGTTCTTCCTATTGCGATAATAAAAGCCCTGATTGCGCTTTCTTTTTCTGATACCAGTGGATTATATTTGTTACTCGATTTCTCAGCTTCTTCAGCTGCCTCCGCCTTTTTCATCAAGTACTTGGCCAATTTCTTCGGAAATTTAGTCTTCATAGAAGTTGATAGAAAAGACCCTAATTCGCAAGCAGCTTTACTAGGGCAAGCATGAAGAAGTGCGTCGCCAGAAATATTGCTATAGTGCTGAATATACTCTTCGAGATCACTATGCCAGTTTCCGGTGGCATTGCCTTCTTCCCTGCTTTCCGAATGATGGTAATGATGATCGGGATGGAAAGGCTTGGAGTGAAATAAATTTTGAAGTCCAAATCCATTTGAAATCGTTGGATAAAAGATGCGAATTATGAATGGTAGAATAATGAAGAGCTTGAAGAAGAATTTAATTAGGTGTAGGAATTTGAGAATCTTTAGAGGTACGAGGATAAGCTTCAGGGCGAGGATGGGTATCACGAAGGGAATAGCACTGGTTGCAATTATTTGAATTAGCTGCCAGAGATTAGCTCCTAGCATTCCGAGGGTTGATAAGAAGGTGGAGGCTGGACTGCCGCAATTTCCATTGGTTTGACGGGTGGATGCTTGTTTGTAGCAAGAACAACCATAAGAGGATGAGCCACCATCTGAGGGATAGTAGGAGTCTTGCCACCTTTGTATATCTTGTTCTTCAACGATATTTCCAAAATCTCTGTATTCGTCCATGTAAGCATTAGCTGGAATTGTGTTGTAACCATCTGCATGTTTGGATTGTTCTTGCTGTTGCTGCTGTTGTTGATAGTAATCTAGGGAAGGGAAGTGATAGTTTTGTAAATGGAGAACGTGGAGACTAGGGTGGTTCAATAAACCATTTTTTTTTTGGTAGAGGGCAACGATTCTTGCCAACTTCTGAGGTTTCCCGGAAAAAGATATGTCTTTTTTTCAAATTTGTGAATATTCACAAGCGACTGCATGCCTTTAAAAATTCCCATAGGATTGAGTTATAATTGAGATGGTAAAAATCACTTTTTGGGAAGGTGCAGCTATCGTCAGAAAGGTTAAGCAAATTGTAGTTTTTTTTCAAATATTATGAACTATGTTACTTATTATTTTATAGTTCATTTTTCAGAAATTTTATCCGAATTGTTCAAAGAATCATCATCTGTTCAAACAATTATGATTGATTTATAATTTGTTTCCCCCAGTGTGTTAATTAGATTAGATTATAAGAATTAAGTAGGTCTTTTGCTCATGTTTAGTAAAAATTGATTTGTTACTAAATCCTACGGGATTTCTCAAAAACTTTTCCTATACAATTATGGCCTTCAATAAGTAAATCGAAATTAAATAAATAAATTATTTACCTTTATAAACTTGAGCATCATACTGTTGAGTTTCTGAAGTAGACGATTTACTCATCCCTTGGTAAGCTTTTCGTTTCTCTTGAGCAGGAGATTCATCATTATACAGCCATCCTGAGTTTTTTAATGTAGGCTTTTTACTGGAATTGATATTATTTGAGTTTTGTGAAGGTGAAACTTCACTTTTCAATGATCGGCTTTGCGAATTATTGTTATTCCACGTTTGGTGAGGCGTCTCCTAAAAACACATTATTAGTTATTATTATGAGTTAAGGTTTATTTTTCGAATTTTAGACCAACCTCCCCCTTTCGTAAGGCTTTTTCGTACGTGCATGTATCTTTAACATAGGAGTAAGATTTCGTTGACCCCCCCTCCTCCGTCGTCTTGAAGCCTTACGAAATTTATGGATGACCCTTACCCTTTTGATGCTATAGTATTCTAATTTATGAGGCATTCGTGATTGTTCTTCTACTACAGGTGTTATCAGTCTTG
This sequence comes from Melikaiella ostensackeni, assembly GCA_032362435.1. Taxonomy (NCBI): domain Eukaryota; kingdom Metazoa; phylum Arthropoda; class Insecta; order Hymenoptera; family Cynipidae; genus Melikaiella; species Melikaiella ostensackeni. The sequence continues at coordinate 15,787,198 of JAUMHM010000050.1, read as the reverse complement.
ATTCATTTTGTATAGTTTCGTTGTTTAATACATATTTCATAATTGAATCAATTTTCTTAGTTTGATTAACACTGGTCTCTGCAAAACTACGTATGTCTAGCAATCCAATAGTTAGGAAGAATGTCCATGAAACAGATATTCTTCGTACAATAATAATTAGCAGTGGCGATTGAAACCTCATATTTCTGAAATTCATACAGACACATTAATATGATTTACAAACAAGAAAAAATCAGAAAATTACCTTAAAACCAGTCTTAACACTAATATTATTTTAAAAACCAGGAAAAAAATTGACTAATGCGTTTAAATAAGAAGAAGACAGTAAAGTTCATTCGTGCTGAGTTTTTTTATTAATTAATTCCATTTTTAAAATTTTTTAAAAATTAATTTGTATCAACTGCCAGGGTCATTAGCGACTGCACTATAGGGTTAATTATAAACTGTAGGGTATCAGTGAGGTAGTAAACTAAAGTACAGAAGCGAAGATTTCTGCAAACGCATTGTCTCGTTTCCTGCTTTGGGAATCGAACACGATACTGTCTGAGCCACTATGACTCCCATAAATAAAGTTTGTTTAAAGAAACATATTGTAACCAGCGGGTTACAACTAAAGAGCCTACAACCATGCAAAACGTCGAGCCCCTGAGAAAATATATCTAGTATTGCGTGCTTCAGGAGTAGCTACAGAGGCGCAGACTCCACAGCCTCCCACTATAGGTGGTATGCACGTAACATCACAGCGCCCTCCGCCTGTACCCCTCTGCCACTCAACTGACTAGTCGGCCATATTGATACCGCGTACACTCTTGTTTTGTATGTGAAGTGGCTGTGTTTCTCACTTTTATTGTATTAATTTCTTCATTTTTCGTCTCCACGATGGCCATTTGTGCCGTATTTGGCTGTTCCGAACAACCGGCGAAGAACTCAGGAGTCCGTTTTTTTTTAAATACCAGCTATTTTGAGATATCAGTGCTGTAAAAGTCTAGAACTATCTACCCGACGAACAGCGCTTTGGATTAAACGCATTAATCGCAAGAATTTTCAAGAAAAGGAAGTGAAAACTCACACTAAAGTTTGCAGTAAACATTTTCGTTGTGGTAAGTAAAAATTTTGTCCATTTTCTTGTGCTCTAGAGCTTTGTAATACAGCATATGTGTAATTGTCAAATTGTAGGCAAACTTTAGCACCGACAGTTGTAATCATATTATTATGAAGAATTAAATATTTCATAATGGAAATTGATCGCATCACATCTAAAAGTTTTAAATCTAAAGGGGGACTCCTCAAAATAAGAAATTACAATGAAATTCGTACATGAAATATGGGTAGTGGAATTGAGGTTACGAGTTTGATGAAAAGGAGCGCGAGCTTTTAGAAAGTTCAAAAGCGAATACTTTAACGGATGCAATTTAGAAAAAAAAGACGAAATATCTTATTACTATTGTAGTAAATCTGAGCGATATGTAAAACTATTTAAAAAAAAGAGATTCCGAATCAAAAATGAAAAAAGAACATGACCATTTTGTAGAGGATGATAATAAGTATTTATTAAATAAGAACAAAAGGCAGTGAGATTTTTAATTCAACGTTATATTACAGAGACTTCAAGTTTGCCTTCAATTTGACAATTACCCATATACATATCGCATCTACTCTTTCTTTGTTCTTGTCATTAGGACTTTTTTTTTTATTTATTTAGGCTGTATTATAATACGTTCCGAATGTTTTGCAATCCTTTTATCTCTTTCTCTCTTTCATTGTCCAGGAAAGCCAGCTGATTTATTTGATGAGACAAATACGGATTGGGCCCCTGTATGCAGTTAGGTTATAAAGGTGATAAAGTGAAACCAAGCGCGTCAAGTACAAGATATCATCGTGCCATAGCTCGCCGAAAAAATTTCATGAGCGTCAGATTATCCCGGATAGAAAATGATCATAAGTCTGATTCAATTAACAAAGAAGAGGATGTACAAGAAGAAGTTTCATCATTGAAATTAAAAGTGCCTATGTTCGACAATGAATTGTTAAAATATGAGCAAAAGTTGAATATTTTAAATAAAGAGTGTAATGACAGCAAAAAGCAGTTTGAGGGTATTAGGGAAAAGGAATTCATCGATAAATTTAAACTTCTTACTGCCGACAATGAAGCAAGGTTGCATGAGTCACAAATGTTGAAAAAGAAACTATCTGAAATCACATTGGACGAGGCTTATTTGGAAGGAGAAGAAGTGAAGGTTGAATTTCACACAGGTCTTCCAACTTTTAAAATTTTGTTGCATGTTTTAATCCACTGATTCCAACCATCAGTAAAAAAAGTACGGGCCTCTGTGGATTTATAAGCCTTAAATTTTTCTCTCGTTAAAAAGTCTGTAGTATCCACCAAATAAGTTAGAAGATCCAAAGCGGCAAATGCAGGAAGTTCATTTACTCCTGTCGATAAATCGCTTATTTGTAAATTATACGGATCAACACCTTCACATAACGCAACTCCAACTTTATATCCAATAAAATAATCACCCCTGAGACTAGCGGAATGATTATCACTAAATTTAGCTGACATTTTTCCGTATTCTGGCTACATTGCACGGGCAGTGAGACTGAAAATGCGGTATCAATATGACCGCCATCGCAGTTTGGTGGCTGAAGTGAGAGCATGCGGGCAGGGGGGAGTCAGTTTTACGAACCCTTGCATACCACGTATACCCAAAGAAACTTCGGTTCTGCATAAATTAGAAAGCATTCCTTAGGTTCATCCATCATTAAAAAAATAGATTATGATAAAATGTCTCAATCTATATTGATTATATCTTTCTATTTCATCCTATCGGCGCTAGTATTTCAATGCAGTTCGCTTGAAACTTTTTGTCAGTCGGGTTACAGTAAAATGCCTCATTGCACAGAACGTAAAACTCTGTTACCCAGTATGCTGATGTTTCTGTCCTTAAAGATGACATTGCGTTAAGTGATAAGAGTGATAAAGTCAAAACATCATTAAATCCGATAGAACAAAATTTCAAAATTTGTTCTTAAATTTTTTGGGGAAGTTGTATGCTGCTCCTAACTTGCCAAGAATACATGTTCAAGAAATGTTTAATGATACTATAGATTAACTTGAAGAAGTTACATCAACTGTAAAATCTATGTGTGATAATACTTTGAAAAAAGTTTTAGTAACTGAGGAAAACAATGCCATTGACAATAATTTGGACAAGATAATTAAAACTCTTGTTCTATTTCGAACCGAATATAAACGCTTCAAACTTTTTGATGATAGTGGTTGCTTTATTACAGCCGAAAATCGACCTGTAGGAGATACAATGAATGATAAATTTGTTGACGGACGCATGTCTAAGAAAAAATCTGCAGTAAAATCTAAATTTGTGCCACTGAGAGAAGCCTTCAAGCTTTCTTAAGTTTACCCGGAGATTTAGAAATTGTTTTAAATTATATGGAAACATTAAGCGAACAAACTGAAGTTTTAAGCAATTTTGTACAAGGAAGATTATGGCAAGAAAAAGTACAACGCTATTTTTTTCGGAAAAAATGCTATTCCTATATTTTTGTATTTTGATGATTTCGAAGTGAATAATGTTCTAGGAAGTCACCAAGGAGTTCAGAGGCTAGGAGCAGTATACATTTTAATTCCTTGCTTACCGCCAGAATTTCGATTTAGTGTGGAGAATATATTTCTAGCTCTGCTGTTTCACTCATACGATTGCACTAATTGCGGCAATGGAAGTATTTTCAGATGTCTCGATGATAAAATTAATTTCTTGCAAGATTATGGAATAACTTTAAATATAAATGGAGAAAAGAAAACAATATATTTTGCTCCGGGCTTAGTGATTGTAGATAATTTAGGATTAAATTCTGTAATGGGATACGTTGAATGTTTCAGAGCGACGCACTTTTGTAGATTGTGCAAAACAAAACTTAAAGATACTTATTATGACCGCTTTGAAAGGGAAGACGAGCTACGCAAAAAAACACGAATATGAAAGCGATTTGGAAAAGAGAATGTCGGATTCTGGCTTAAAAGAGAAATCTGTTTGGAATGAAATCAAATACTTCCATGTTCTTGAGGATTACTGTATGGATGTGTTTCACAATTTTCATGAAGGCGGTTTGAGGTATGACATGGGCCACGTACTATATCATTTTCTATTTGAAGTGGATCAGCCAATTACTCTTGAAATCTTTCATAACCGATTAAGAACCTTTAACTATACCTAAAACTGCATAACAAATGAGCTTCCGTTAATTACACCAGATGAGGCTAAAAACAAACATCTGTCCATGTCTGGCAACGAAATGTATAACTTTGTTTTGATTTTTCCTATGCTGATTGGTGATGACGTGCAGAATGATGAAGTATGGGAATTTTATCTTATTTTGAGAAGTATACTTAACATCGTGTCAGCAACAAATATTCAAGTTGAGTGTTGCAAACTGCTTGACAAACTTGTCGCTGAACATCACCGACTTTACGTTGTATTATTTAAAGATACCCTCAAACCTAAACACCACAATATGGTCCATTACGGACGAGTGATGATGATGTCCGGACAGATAAGTCTCTTGAGTACTATATACAAAGATGTTAATTTTTCGATATACTGATCCTTTAGTTTTATTTCAAACAAGCTTTCGCACCACGACGTGGTGCCTCTTCAGGTTAAACAATACCTCCA
>JAUMHM010000050.1:15730467-15743847 GCA_032362435.1 Melikaiella ostensackeni | reverse complement strand
TGCTCCAGTGTTTGCTTCCTTCTCGTCTGCTCGAAGCGCTTCAAGAAAGCATAGAAAAGGCCGAAAAGGTGATTCCGCATCCTTTGCTATTACGCATTAACGAAGTTATTCGTAAATTTACACAATGGCAGATAACAAACACTCTGAGGAGGAAAGTGAGGTGAGTACGAAATTTATTTTTCCACAAATAAACCAGTAAATTTTCATAAATTATAGTACCAAAAACATGTTTTTCATGCAAGCTAACCTCAAAATTTTTTAGTTCGAACGTGGTGTGTTCTTTCTAGAACGCCTTTATGTCTAACATATTGTTCTTTAGTTTTGAACTCATTTTATGTCATCTTATTTTTTTTAAACAACATTTTGATCAGTTTTGTTTGATCTTGGTAACGCCTTTATAAATCCTAATTATGGCACGTCTTTTTGGTCTTTTTTTTCTTATTTGAAGTTGGAGAAACCGGCGGCAGATGAAGTATGTTGGCATTTTTTCATTGTTATAGGAAGAAGAGGGCGAGTTGAGAGAATGTAAGACATCGAAAGCCGTGGAAGAAAGTGAAGAGGAAGGTAAGTTTTGTTTGGAATGCCATTTATATCCCCTTGCAAGTTTTGTCAAATACAGTTTTCGACATCTTGGTTAAATAAATGTTTTAATTGCTGAACAAAGTTTGATTTCAATTAGAGGTAATTTTTTATTGCGTCTAAAATCTGTAATTTTATTTTAATATTTGATGAGTGATTTTTCATTTGATGTTCAGTGACTTATTTGATTAATGTGAGTTCATGGCCACTTTTAAAAAATTATTTTTTAAAGTTTGTGTATGTTACTCCGTGAGTTGTTGCCGAAAAGGTGTCTTTTTAAAGCGGGCACCTTTCAACTTTTTTTTTTTTTAATTTCGATGTCATGAAGAAGCTTTTTGGAAAACACTTCAAATATCTCAGTATTGACCAAATTCTCGAAATCTCGAAGTTTTTTCTTAGATGCACTTTTGAGGCCCTTATTAATGATTGTTAAAATACATCTCGGAAGACATTCAGGACATAGTTCATTTTTATCTACACTCGAACCCCCATAAAAGCCCGTCCGGTTTACGCCTTCCTAAAACTGCTGGCCGACTGCTGACCCCCAAAGTTTCTCAGCGGTCGGGGCGAGAGACGGTGTTCAACCAATCGTGAAATGCCAGCAGCGTATAAATGAAGGCGCAGTGCGCATGTACTCAGGTTCGAACAAACGTTCGGAGATTGCGTAATATTAGGAAATGGTTTACACGTCCCTGACAGTTTACGTTTCGAGGGATCGGGTTTAGGCCCAAAGCCAGTGCGAAGCAACTCCCAAAACTGGGATTATATCGGGGTTTGAGTGTAATTATAACTTTAAATTCTTAAAGTGCAAAAAATTTCCACTTTTTGCAATCTGCAAATATTTATTGAGTGTAATTAATCAGAAAGTAGTTGTAGAGTTAAATATTATTTTTATCATTACTTTTAAAACGTTCAAAACCCCGAATTAGATCTTGTTCTTCAATACGGAGAAGATAGTGACGATTCTACAGGCTCCAAGAAACGTAAAAGAAGTAGTGACGATGAAGATGAAGATTTTCCTGATCCTGAACCTGTGGATGAAAAAGACTTTCAGCTCAGTAAAGATGACTTTGCAATTAAAGTTGAGAGGGTAATTTTATAATTTATTTAGTGTTTTCGTTGAATCTGAAGTAATTTAAATTACTTATAATTATTTTTATTTCAATTAAATAATAATATAAATTCTTTTTTGTTTCAGAAACGTTTCAAATCTTCCTCCATTGCGCCAGAAAAGTCTGAAGAAAAGATCAAAGAGTCTGCAGAAAAGATAGAAGAGTCTGAACAAAAGAAAGAAGATGAACAGATCGTGGACGTGAGTATTAGTCCTGGATTCCATAATTGACGCGTATTTGAATGTTGCTTCAATGCTTGGTATACATATAAAAGCGTATATAATGTATATATGAAACTGGCGCGTACACTTTTACGTAGTCTTAATAAGGATGTTTGACTTTGAAGTCTCCATGAAGAGATTTCGCTTAACTTTAGAATTCGTTTCGTAAAAACGATTGTTAAATTTTATATTGATTCAGAATCTTGTTTTCATGAAAAGCCTATTGCAATTCAAGATCACTTAAGGGCATGTACTAATCTGTCACGTGGCCATTTTTTTTAAGCGAACTCAAGCTAATAAGTCGAGTGCTTTTTGGATATCAGACAAACTTTCGTCTTTTACCCCTTTAATCTTTTAATTTTGTCTTTGCAAAAGCTTACAATTTCTGTGCGTGAAGAGTAGTTCGCAAAATTTTTAGTATAGTTCTATTCTTCTATAACAGGATTACTTAGTGTCCCCGCCTAGTCTGACTGAACACGACGTAAAACTCGTCAGGTCAGTACTCAGGTATCAGTTTGAAAATGAGAGCTCCGCCTTGGTAATTGAACAATTAAAGTCGTAAAACTGTTAAGTTTCAGAAATTTACTCAGACTTGTTGCAAAGAAAAGTCTGCCTTCTACAATCTCATAAACTACTGTTATTTGCCTTTTGAACCCAAGAAATCCAAATGTGTTCAAGAAGCAGGGAATGGGCGGAGCTTAAGACGTCGCGAGATTCCAATCCGTTTATTTGCCGCAGTGTGTCTTTCCAATAATTTTTTTGAATCATAATTATGAAGAGCTTGTGCCTTTTTTCAGAATATTATAGATTATACCACGCTACATAGGATTGTTGTAAAAAAAGACACGAAATCTTTATTATTCTGCGCAAAAAATATAAAAATCTTTTTTATAAAAAGACAGACTGCGGCAAGTGTGTGGGTTGGTAAGGGGGCAAGGGAATGACATGACGTCAAAAAATCGGCCCCTCTCGAGTGCTCGAACCACCTGTCCTCGGCCATGCACTTGAGCGATTGGGTAAACTCTATAGTCAAGTGATCTTGATTATAATTAACATTATTTATACCCTGTTATACAATTTGATAAAATTGTTGACGAAGTGGCAATATCGCACTCCTATCGAGTCTCAATACTCCCAAGCTCATGCGCAAAAATTTGACTGCAGATAACATAGTAACACTTATGATTTTTTTAAACTGAAAAATATTTGTCGCTTTTAAAATTTTTATTTCTATATGGCAAATATATTTAGTTTGGATCCAAGCATATTTACAGAACTACTAAGATTCCTGTACACATAAAGAGTAAAAAATCTGGAAGATACTGCTCAAGAAATTTTCCTTGTCACTGGTAGATACGAAATTGATGATCTCAGTTTGATTTGCGAAAAATTTATCTTTCTTGATCTGTAATTAAATTTTTAATGTTTTAATTTTTTTAATAAACAAAAATAATTTTCAAAAATTCTTCATATTTTAAAAATATTTTTCTTAATTTCTTATCTTTGAGATAAGAAATTTTTCGCAAATCAATTTGAGATTATCAATTTCGTATCCGTGAGTGATTTTGTGTGTGTATATAGTATATATTCACAAAATGTATCAATTTCTATAACTTCAAGGTCGGACTTATGTGTCAGACATCCTTAAGAACTATGAGAAAAACCTTCTTTATAACGAACACATGAAAACAAATGCATTCAAAAATAAATTTCATTCGAGTTAATTATGATTGTTTTATTCGTTTTTAAATAAAAGAAGGTACAAAGCGAACCCAGTTACCAAATGGAAGCAGTAGTAAAGGTACAAAGCGAACAAAGTTACCAAACGGAAACTGTAGTAAAGGCACAGAGCGAACCCAGTAACCAAGTGGAAGCAGTAATGAAGGTACAAAGCGAACGCAGTTACCAAATGGGAACAGTGGCGATAAAACAAGAAATAGAATCAGATGCTGAGAATGACTTTGAAGAAGAAGAGGTACCCATTGAAGAGAAGAGGAAAAAGAAAACCGTTTTTACCGACGAGTACGTAAGCTTATTCTTTAACATACTTTTAGAAAGTTAATTTATGTAGATGTTATAAAAGTACTTTTTTTACAGGGCCTTGCTTAAGACTCAGGATATTTTTGGAATCCATTTTGATTACGAAATATTTGGAAAGTATGGAGTGGAAGAGTACGAAGTAGAAGAGATTGTTTGTAAATTGGAGGATGATAAAAGTACCGAAAAACCTGGAGCATCGAACAAACAGCCCCAGAAGAAAACCATGAAGGTTTTCGAAGTTTATGAACCTACTTTACTCAGACATGGGCATTTTACAGATATGGAGGAGGTATAGTTTCAAAACTATTTTTTTTGTTGTAAATATTGAATGCAAGATAGAAAAGAATAATCAATAAATTATCAAAGAACTCAAGTCGAACTCTTATTTTAGGTTTGTGCCTCTGACATACCGGAACGAATGCAACTTCGTTTAGTGCCAGTAACGTTAGTAGCAGAAGGTTCAAATGAATTAGATCTTGAAGCCAAGTGGATTTACGAACAGGCATTTTGCAAGCGAACAATTTCCATTCAGGACGCATATTTCAGTGAAAAAGAAAGAGAAAGATTAATGGAGAAAATGAAGAATGCCTTTCAGACAACTGAGAAAATAAGGAGGGCGCTAGATTTGATGAGGAATCAGCACTTTGAAGTGCCCTTTATCTCTTTTTACAGAAAAGAACACGTTATGCCTGAACTGGACATTGACGATTTATGGAAGGTCTACAAATACGACGCAAAATGGTGTCAGATTCGGCAACGAAAGGAACATTTGCTACGACTTTTTGAGAATATGAAAAAGTATCAGCTAGATGTAATTAAGAAATGCACGGACGGTACTCTCCCAAAGGGGATGAAATTTATAAAGAATGATGACATAGAGAGATTGAGAAATGCTAAAACCAGTGAGGAAGTTCATGATATCTACCGTTATTTTGAGTTACATTACAGTCAGGAGGTCGAAGCGATGAAAAAATTCATTCGTTGTGAGACTAGGAAAGAAGAAAAGATTGAGAAAAGAAAGAAACTTGTCAAAGAAGCTCAGAAAAAAGGAAAAAACCCTCCTCCTCCTGAAGACACAGACGATGAAGAAGATGAGAAAACAAACGAATCGGTTGAACTACCTGAGAGAAATGATCCATATTCCATTTGCAGGAAAGCTGGTTTGGATTCATTCATTAAAACATTTGGCCTTACATCCGATGAATTTGCAGAAAATTTGCGTGATAATTATCAACGCCACGAAGTGAAACAGGAACCATTTGAACCGATGATAACAGCGAGTCAGTTCTGTGGAAAGAACTTCTCAGCCCCAGAGAAAATCCTGAAATCTGCCCAATTCATGTATGCGATTCAAATCGCTTGTGAGCCGCTTGTTCGACAAACCGTGAGAAATTTATACATGGAAAAGGCAAAATTGACTGTGCGGGCGACTAAGAAAGGGATAAAAGAAATTGATGAGAATCATCCGATTTTCACTATGAAGTACTTGAAAAATAAACCAGTGAAGGATTTAGTCGGAGATCAATTTTTAAAGCTGGCAATTGCAGAGCAAGAGGAATTGATCACAATGACGTTTGGTGATAATATTGAGGGAAATACTACCAGTAATTATATCGATGAAGTAAAGCAGTTCATTCATAAGCACCAGTTCAGTATGACTGTTAAAGCCTGGAATACTCTAAGAGTTGTCAGCGTGGAAATGGCATTGATCAAAATGGTAATTTATAAATTTATATGTCATAGAAATATTATTTATCATGTTTTTTGTGTATATATTTTTTAATAATTTATATTATAATAATCATGATTGTCTACATGACTAGAATTTAATAGAACCAATACTGCATGATTTTCAGTGTGAAAGCCATTAAAAATGGATTTTTCACCTTTTACGTTGACTACAGTCAAAACTATGGAACATATATTTAGACTGATTGGCATTGATTTTTTATAGGGTAAAGGCACCAATTGTTGGGGAAATAGACATCAAACTCTGACGTTGTCTTTCTTATAAAAATTAACTATTATTACTGTGAAACTTGTTTGCTTAGGCAAAAAACTTATCCGCCCAATCTCCAATCCTCGTAATAATTTAAGAACTTGGCGACATTCCGTCAATTTCATGAGGAACTCTTACAGATATTACATTCGGAATGAATTTATCTTCTAAAAATACGACGTCAGTTTACACAATAGTAAATTTGCTTCTGAAGTAGGTTTTACTGCGTTGTAGAACTTACAACGATGAGTACATACCGTGTTTTTGTCGCAGTAGAAGTTACGACGATACCTATTTCTGTAAACTGGAGCTAATCGGCACACCCGTAATTCTGTATTTAAAACGCGATAGTGCTTCTTCTCGGTTAATTGAAGTTTTACAATTTTTAGTTATAAGCCTCTATATTTTTTACCCAGAAGAAATGAATATCGCATTCAGAAATACAGAATGAAGGGTGTGTCGCTTTCCCCCACATGAGCTGCTTAGCCCTAGTTTACGATACGACCGTGATAAATTTCGTAAGGAGGCTTATGAAAGTTACCATAAATTATCCATTAGTTACCATAACTTGCCATAAATTTTCGGTGATTTATGGTAACTTTCTTAATCTTAACCAAGCTCAGTGTATATAGGCATTCCAAAATCCAATATGGGGATCCAAGATAGACATGCGCTGGTGCATAAACATTGGCACCAAATGCATGGGACCAGATTTATTTAAATATCTCCGTAAATAATGATTTTACGGCGTAACTTTATTTGGAAATTAGTTTTTATTTCTCAAGTACGGCCATCTTGTCAAGTCTTGTCCAGAAACGTCAAAACGTTAAATAACTGATACTCTGAGTATGAGCTATGTGCACGTCCTTGACGAAAATCAGAAATTGATCAGCGCGCGAGGTAGTGAAATTTGGAGTAAGTGGACCTAATATTTGTATGGGCTGAGTCGTCTGCTAAAACTCACATGCGCATGTCAATAGTAGGTCCAATGTTTAAGATTTTCACCAACAGTTATCGCAAGTTGCAGTTCGAAGTACCTGAATTTATTATAATATTGATTTTGTTTTCATTTTTATTATAATTCACTGTTTATCATAAAAATTATCTGTCGATCCTCGAAAATTGGTGCACCCTCGGTAATTGGTGCCTTTAACCTACTTTGAATAATTTTCTAGTGCTATTTTTCAGGAATTTTTGATATCTTAATTTTCTCACATCCGCTCGCAACTAAAATTAAATCTATTGGACAATTTTAAGCATGCACTGTAACTTTGTCTGCTATTGTCTTCGGAATTGAAAACAGTTCATTTTCGCGATTTGAAAAAATAAACGTTTATGTGCCAAGGGTTATTGAACAGCGTTAGCTTAGGATTCCAATGCTCTGGAAAAAGCTCTCGCGAATATGAAGAATATTTCGACACTTCAAATGGTTCTCTTCGTTTTTCGTATAAATTCAGAGGAATATGTCAAAATTATCATATTGAGTAGAAAAGTAATGCTATATTTCATAACTTATAATTTGTATTAGTGATCGCAGTCAAGGAAGTGTGTATATTATGCAATCTGAAAAAAAATTATATCAGCGATCATGTGCATCTAGAAGAAATCGCATCTAGAAGGAATCGCATCTCCACTATCATTTATGTTCTTTAAGTCTATCCGAATGTTATAATGTGGTACATATTTCATGCCGATAGTCTACATAATGCATGAGACTTAAATATTTTATGCTGAATTTTTTTTTATTATTAACCTATATGGATAATTCGAAATATTTACCATAACAAAATTATAATCGAATTTGATTTTTCAGGTGATTCCCGACATAAAAAAAGAACTAAGAGCGAATTTACTCCTGGAATCGAAAGATTGCGTTATGCGAGTCTGCTGTCGAAGAATGTACGATTGGATCAAAATTGCTCCCTACACTTGCCAGTTTCCTCATGATGAGGATGAGGCATGGAACACGAGGAACGGCATCCGATTAATGGGTATAGCCTACGTTCCCGATGAATCTCAACCTTCTTACGCTTGCATTGTTGAACCCAACGGAGATTGTAGTGCATTTCTAAAGCTTTTCAATTTACTGAAACGCAGAAATAGCTTGAGGGAAGGTGATAAACTCTTGAAGGAAGCAGACCTTTTAGCAATTCGAAATTTAATAGCATCGCGAAAACCACATGTGGTTGCTGTTGCTGGAGAATCTAGAGATGCTTTGATGATTCAACTTGAAATTCGAGAAATTGTTACAGGCCTCATTGAAGAGGAACGATTCCCACCGATCCAAGTTGAAATTTGCGATAATGATCTCGCGAAAATTTACGCCAAAAGCAAAAAAGGCATCTCTGAATTTCGAGAACATTGCCCCGAGCTTCGACAGGCTATATCTATTTGTCGTAGGTTACAGGACCCTCTAATAGAATTTTCGCAGCTTTGTACCTCCAGTGACGAAATACTGAGTTTAAAATATCATCCACTTCAAGATCAACTTCCAGAAGATGAGTTACTAGAAAACATTTACACAGAATTTATAAATCGAGTAAATCAGGTTGGTGTTAATGTGAACAAAGCAGCTCAGCGATCTTATTATGGAAATATCTTGCGATTCGTAAGTGGCTTAGGACCGAGAAAAGCACAAGCTCTGATTAAAGTATTGAAAAAGCAGGTGGATCGAAAGTTGGAAAATAGAGCACAATTGGTAACCATTTGCAACCTGGGACCCAAGGTCTTTATTAATTGCGCCGGATTCATTAAAATAGATACCTGGACTCTAAAAGACACTGGAGACGCTTACGTGGAAGTCTTGGATGGCTCGAGAATTCACCCAGAAAATTACGAATGGGCAAGAAAGATGGCAGTAGATGTCTTAGAGTATGAGGAGCTCGAAAGTGAGAATTCTGCTATGGCTTTGGAAAGAATTCTCTCAGCACCTCAGAAGTTGAACGGTCTTGATCTAGATACCTTTGCTGAAAACCTGAAGAAACAAGGGTATGGTGATAAGAGAATCACTTTATACGATATTAAGGCAGAGCTAAGCTGCATGTACATGGACTTAAGAGAGGTCTATAAGTCTCCTAATTCCGAGCAACTCTTCTATATTCTGTCTAAAGAGACTCCGGATTCGTTTCATCCAGGGAAGTTAGTTGTAGCTAAGGTAGTGGGAATCAGTCACAGGAAACCTCAAGGTGATCAACTGGATAATGTAAGGCCGATACGAAATGATGAAACTGGTCACTGGCAATGTCCTTTCTGTTTCAAAAACGATTTTCTCGAACTTTCGGAAGTGTGGATTCACATCGAGGCGATCTGTCCAGGAAAGGCGCTGGGAGTAAAATTACGATTGGATAATGGGGTGTCTGGTTACATTCATATTAAAAATCTATCCGATAAGCACGTAGCTAACCCAAGAGAAAGAGTTTGTATTAATCAACCTATTCATTGCCGAATTACCAAAATCGATGTGGAAAAGTTTGGCGTTGAATGCACCAGTAGAAGTAAAGATCTCGCTGATAAAGATAACGAATGGAGGCCACCGAAAGATGCTTTCTATGATAAGGATGGTGAGGAAAGAGAAAAGAGACAGGATGAGGAGGTAAAGAAAGTAACGATGAGACAGGCGTATTTAAAACAAATTATTGGTCATCCTTCCTTCCGTAATATAGACTTTGCAGAAGCTGAAAGGTTGATGAGAGACAAGCCGCAAGGAACCGTGATAGTGCGACCAAGTAGCAAAGGACCGAATCACTTAACAGTGACTTGGAAGCTTGCAGAAGACGTCATTCAACATATTGACGTTATAGAAGAGGGAAAAGCAAGTGACTTTGCCGCGGGTGCAAAACTAAGAATTGGCAACGAGGAATTTGAAGATCTGGATAGAATTGTAGCAAAGCACGTAAATCCCATGGCTGCCTTTGTTACCGAAATCTTGAATTTCAAATATTTCAAGCCCAGTGTAGGAGGCGTCAAGGAGAAGGCTGAAGAGATTCTTAAAGCACAGAAGAGGGAAAATCCTAGTAGCATTCCGTACCTTATATCAGCTTCTAGAATCTATCCCGGAAATTTTTTACTTTCCCATTTACCACGAAATCTATGTAGACACGAGTACTTTTCTGTTATCCCGGAAGGGTTTAAATTTAGAACGCAAGTCTTTGCAAGATTGAATGATTTGATTCGGTGGTTTAAAGAACCGCTTCCTCCTCAGGCGGCGTCAAGTGCTGCGAAAGCAACAACAAGGATACCGCATCAGTCTATATCGACTTCAAGTAATATGCCCCACGAACCGATTCAAAAGTCTCAAAATGTATGTGATAGGAGTAATACTACTTTCCAGTCGCAGGCCCCAGTTTCAGGGTGTAATGAGCATAATACTTATGTAAATAATCCATATTCACCCTCTGGACAAACTTCGCACCAGACTACGACGACTCCCAGTCAAAGCCCCCAAGCAGCATTTTTACACCCAGCATCTTTGCAGGGTCAAAGTAATCAAGGTTCTGAAGTTAACAAACCACAACCTACGGAAAATCGTGTGAATAACTCTTCATTAACGTGGAGTCAGCAAGTAGAGTCTAAAGTGTTTGATGATACATATTTCACGAAAACTAGAAAGCCTAAGAAGGTCTATGACAATGGAGTGGGTTATGGATTAACGTTTCCAGTTTACTCGAAGAAAAAGAAATTTGGCAAAGGAAAAAAAGATGATAAATCGAACGATAGTTGGTATGATGAACCATCTTCATCAAAAGACAGTTTTGATGACAACCACTTTTCTCGTGGGTCGTCCAGAGACCCAGGAGGCACATCAAAAGATCCTTTTGATGACAATTTCTACGCTAGAGGTAAGAAAATAAATCACGAAATGTGTGGGGTTCCCTTTAGATTGATGAAATATCAGCCCCCGGCCTGAAATCTTTAAAAACATCTAAATAGTACCAAATTTATTACAATTTTGCTTTAAATAAGCTTGTCACAAAATCATTATGTCTATTCTGTACGAAAATATTTTGGTAAGAAATTAAAATAAAATATTTTTTTGACGTAATCGACATAATGTTTTCGGAATGATGTTATTTATTGCAAAATTTCGATAAGTTTATCATGGTAATAAAATTTGATAAAAATGAAGTGGTCCCGTAAGGTAGTGTAGAAAGTATTCCTTAGCTTTATTTTGCGTGTCTACATTAAAAACCTGGAAAGGTTGGTATTTATCAGGAAATTTGGATCTACGTAAACAAAATCGTACATATCTCTAGCACTTCAGGACTCAATGAATTTTGGAGCAAGTATTATATTTTATCAAGATATATTTTTCACGAAACCTATAGTTTTCAGAATCTCTATGGTTTGAAATGTACTTCATGGGAAATCCTGTAGGATTGAAGAGAGTTTATTCCTACTATTCAACCTACATTCTCGAAAATATAACACATATCTTTTAGAATAGAATATTTTGTAAACAAATGTGAGAAATTGGAATAGTTAACTTCTCGCACTTGCTACACACGATATTTTTTGCAAAAATTGCATGGAAACGGCGATTTTCCGTGCCTGTAAAGTGTGCGCGAAGTAACACATTCCTCTAATGTAAGATGAGCGTGCTAAAATGGTATTCCCGCACCGTTTGCGTGCTCATATATACTGGCACTGAAAAACTGTGCTGGCATACCATATTCCCGCACGCTAATCTTACAGTAGAAGAATCTGGTACTTTGCGCACACTTTACAGATGCGGAATATTGCCATTTTCATGCATATGTTGCAAACACCTTTTTTTTGTATGTTAGTATATTCAGATATTTGTATTCTGGAAGATCCAAGTGTTGGAAAAACGATATCTGACTTATAAAGCAACTTCATTGAAGATTTCGAAGATTGCAACTTTTTCAAGATTGCATGCCACTTCCAAATTGTATCATACATAAGTCACTATGAAAGTTTTGCAATAGACCCACGTGGCCGCACGCTGCCTAAAGTTTCCGTGGCCAAAAGTGTCGCTGGAAAATCGGCAGCCCTTCAGCTGCTTTTTCACTTTGAAAAACAAAGCCAAATCATAGGAGACAAGATCTGGACTGTATGAAAGGTTATCCAGTAGAGTCATCACAGACTTCACCAAAAATGCCAGAGTATCCTTTATCATGTCGAATGTGTCAAGTTCCGCACGATTCTTTTCATAGAATACCACGATCATTTATTTTGTCATGGACCTGGTTTATCCAACTTACTCTGAAGTATCCTCATCTTCAAAAGACTCAGACCCTGTTCTACGATTTGGTTGGCTTGTCATAGCAGAGCTAAGTCTCGTCGCCTATAATAATGCCCTTTAAATTCTGAGATGATCCGGATTCAAAACATTGTAGTATTTTTTGCATCGCTGCTGGTACACCAATGTGCAAATCGCTATAGTTCCACGGTCTGCCAATATGTGGTACATCTACTTCCTACCAGCGCGATATTTTCTAGTGTCACTGCCTACACTGGCCAAAATAAGCTAGGATATTCATTGATACTCTCCACTTTCGAACTGTTTATACCAACGTAAAATAATCATCCGATGTTGGCAACTTTTCTTCAAAACTGAAGACATTTTCTCCCAATACTAGTCTACACTTGAAGCACGAGGAAAGTTATAACGAATAATCCGCAATGCTATAAGTATAAGGATCATCTAACTTCTTATAATGAGTGTCACGTATTGCAATCTTTCGCTTTTCACATTTAAAAGTTAAAGTCAGATTTATAACAAAAACCATATATTTTAATATTACATCACATTAGTATAATTGGTACATAAAGAGGCTTATTTTGCATGCATCCCATGTTTGGAAGTTTCCCTGCATAGAAATAATATCAGGACAGAAAATCCTGACACTTGAGAAAAAGTAGCCCTATCTCAGTGAAAAAAAAATCGCACGAGTTCGCATTAAGCAAAGCTGAGTCGAAATATTTCGACCTGCTCAACGACGTTTCTCCTACCTCTGTGAAAAATTTTGTTGTTGTAAGGGCAACAAGTCTGTAGAAAATTGCTGTTGTCCGCATGCCTAGATTTGGAAGGTCAACTTTCAGCTCTTCGTAAAGTTCAAAAATGTGCGGAAAAATTGGGAGAAATTTAAGTGGATTACTTGACTATTTGTGAATGCAGCCCAGCTTTGAAAATCGAATAATATTGAAAATTGTGGTCACCAGAATTGAAATACAATAAAAAATTATCTCCTTCTTGAATGCAGATATCGAGACGAATCAAGGGTTGAAAGAAAGAGCTTAGTACACTGATGAGGCGCGGACCAATAAAAAGTGGATAAAATTGTATTTTTTCCTGCAAATTGAGTTCGCATAATTTTGACTTTAATGAGCTAAAGTCTCGTGAGGGAATAGCAGTACAAAGAAAAGGGTGACGGGTGTCCATTACCAAGCCGCCTTCAACGGCGAAGAC
>JAUMHM010000050.1:15720068-15730367 GCA_032362435.1 Melikaiella ostensackeni | reverse complement strand
AAGAATAACTGAAGGGCTCCTTTGAGTGGGTGAAGAGAAGCAAGCCTCAGGTCTCTGACACACGACACAACGCGTGTGTCAGAGCCTTGCATTACACTTTCGAGACATGATTTCACTCGACTCAGGCGCGACTCCCCATATCGAGGTCTAAGATGTTTACACATCAAAATGTTCACCTTTTTTAACGACAATTTAGTTACTGTGATGGCTGTTAGCCTATGTCGATTCAGGTGGTTCTTCTAGAGAACGGCTCAATTTTTAATTTTTATTTGTAATACTGTCTTCTCGTCAGGCCTCGAGGTTAAAAATATTCAACTTAGAAGGTTTTGAAATTGAAATGATACATACTAAATGTTTTAATTTGAAATTTTGCAATTTTGAATGTTAATTTCCAATCTTGAACGCTTCAAATGTAGAATAGTTTCACTTTGAATGCTTTAATTTGAAGTTCATTTTTTAATTCCTGTTTAATATAACCAGTAGCTTTGTTCTGAGATTGGAATGGCCACCACGAATACGAACCTACACAAATCTTCAACTTATAATTTTAATATTTTTCTCTTTGTAGGTACATTCTGGGATAGAACACGCAGAGATAGTTACGAGAAGTTTTCCAAACATGGATCATCACCAAAGCGCAATGGAGATTTCAATCCATTCACAGTTGGTTCTTCTCGCGACAAACCATCACATGATTACCCGCCTAGTCCACCACGAGACTCATTCCGAGGTTCGTTTCAAGGTCGTGGAAAAGAGAGAGAATCCAGTTACCATTCAAGTCCTCCTCGAGTTATGAGATACAGCCGTAGTCCTTCTCGAGACAGAAGCCCGATGTTCAACCCAAAATCTTCGTATCGGGAAAGAAGTCCAGCATATTCACATCATTCTCAAGAAAGAAGCGTGGGATACAGCTCCAGACACTCCCGGGAAAGAAGTCCAAGGTTCAGTTCAAGATCTTCTTGGGAAGGAAGTCCAGCATACAGATTGAGTCCTCCTCGAGGCAGAAGTCCCAGTTTTTCCTCAAGGCGCTCTCGAGACGGAAGTCCAAGATATGATTCTCATTCTCGCGGCAGAAGTCCAGGAAATAGGTATAACTCAAGATCGTCTTGGGACCGAAGTCCCGCGTACAGATCAAATCATTCTCCAGAAAGAAGTGTGGTGTTCAAACCAAGACCTTCTCGGGATGTAAGTCCAAGATTCAACTCAAGTCCTTCTCAAGAAAGAAGTCCAAGATTCTCAAAACCTTATCGAAGTAGTAGTCCTAGATTTGCGCCAAGTCCTCCTCGGCACAGAAGCCCTCAGTTCAATCCACATTCTCCACAAGATGACGATCCTGAGAAAGATAATCCTTTCATTGTGGGATCTTCGCGAGACAAAAGTCGAGATGGTAGCCACGAAAATGGAAACACTTCCAGAGAATCTTCTTCTTCCTTCAACAAAGGCCCTTTTAATTTCCGAGGCAGAGGCACGCGTGGATTCAGAGGGAGAGGAAGAGGAAGAGGAAGAGGCTCTTTTTATTATGACTTTGTATCTCCACGAGATAGTAAAGCAGGGATGATGCCAGGGATGCCAGGTTTTAATGGGAACAAAAGTTTCACACCAGTACCTTCCAACAATTCTTCACGACAGGAAAATGAACCCTTGGATGATGATAATCCTTTTTTTATAGGGTCTTGCAGAGATCCTTCGCTAAAAAAAGATTAATCATTGACTGACAAATCCTTCCTCATAAGTCGGTCGTTCAAATACTTCAATTCATTTTGGGACAAGTGATTCTCCAATTCTAGTCCCAGGTATTTTAATTTAAATAATGAACTTTGCAAACGAAAACTGATAAATAGGATTGTAATTAAGTTTTGTAATTGTAAAAATAGACTACGTACTACGTGACTGCGATTTTGATTTTTTGATGACGAATTCACTTTCTTACGGCTGATTTGAGAATTAAACTCAGCAAAAAGATCTTGTAAATTCCATAAATAATTAAATCTATTTTTGTCATTTCGTGTGAAAACCACAATTTTTTTAGATTTCAAATTGTAGGTTTTTATGCAATTTTAATTTACATAATACTAGATATTACGAAACATTCTATGATAAATAATTCATAAAGTATTTAATTAGAGGTTTGAACCAGATTATAACAAAACGTTTTTGATTATTTAAAGATTTCTGATTTTAACTTTTATAAATTTTAAACTTATAAACTTGAGTACCTTTATTTTTATTTCGAAAATTCGACTTTTCCTAAAAGTTTTTGAATTTGTGTGCCTATTAAACTTCTTGTAAGTTCAAATAAGTTTCAAGATTTGGTTTTGTCTTAACTTGATAATTTTCAAATGTGTTCTTTTCAACTTGAATGCTTTTAAATCAACCGAATTTTCAATTGTGAATTCACAATTCAGATTACTGATTTAATAAAAAGTTAACTTCCAAATAGATATTTAAAAAATGAAATAAATTTGAAGAAAGTATTTATTGTGTATGACTGAAGCTTTACAAAAATCAAAATTTTTAATCGTTTATATTCAAATTTAGTTTTTAAATTGTTATTTCTAAATCAATGAAGTGAAGTGTATAAAAATTGTGGTTCAAGCATAAACCTCTTTTAGCAAATGTCTAACATGATTTCGTAGTTGTTAACTGAATGAAATTTAACTGCGACAGTATTTAGACGTAAATTATACGTACCAAGAAATTGTATATATTGAAGATTTATTTGTAAATAAGTAAAGGATCACTCCGAGCTCTTCTCTCGAGGAAATAACATTTTTTAATTGTAATAATTAGAAATAGACTTTCAATGTCGATAATATGCGATTATAAATTAAATCTTAACTCGTTGCGCAATTTAATTCATAAAACGATGTATTTTTTACCGTGTAGAGTTCTCTTTTACTGATTGAATAATAGAGTTCCTGTCTTGCACTTGTTAAATTAAGTAAGCAGATATGAGATATATTTATACTTAAATGTACATCTTATTCTTATACACATATATATTTTGTATAATCTTGTATTTTGAGTTCTTGTTTCGAGCAAAGAAGCAAACATTAATTGGTAAGAATTTCTATGTGGTAGTAAACGAAGAAAAAGTATGTTTCCTTTGTTGAATTTATTAAAATTTTAGGATAGTTTTCAATGATTGAATACTTCAAGAGCTTTAATTATTGTAAATCTCATGAGAAAACATCTCGTTTGTATTTTAACCAGTTAATTTAATAATTTTATACTAATAATTATTTGAACTTAAGCGAGTCATTTTAGAATTTTTAATTTTGTTTTCCAATTATAGAAGGAGAACTCTGCATAATATATCGATTATTAAAATTTGATAATTGCTTTGACTTTATTTTGATTACATATCGAAAGGTATTAGTTTACCAGTTGAAAAGCATAATTATTTTTTGAATAACTATTCATCACGTAAGGAATAGATTTTTTCTCGTAAGTATACCTTCTTATTTAGGTATTTTGTGTAGTAAAAAGGTGATAAATATGTATGAAATATACGTATATTGAATCACAGAATAAATTGCAGACTTATTTCATTGGAGACTTTTTTTGTACCTTTATTAAGTTTATCAATATATTATATTCATAGTCGAATCAAAACTTTAATTTAAAATTTCAGTGAATTATATTTATCAGGCACCATTGATTTATATTGAAAAAAATTAATTTAGATAATAGTTTAAGTTAATTTCAAGTTTAATTTACGTCTCATTACGACTTTTAATAAGCATTACCTAAAGCATCAAAAAACCGAACTTGATCGAACTTCGACCGAAAGACCTTTCTCATACATTTTATGCGGCGTCCTTTAAAATCGCAGGACATTTTATAATTTAGGAACATAAAAAAAGCGACAATTAAAATAAAGAATATAATAAATTCAACAGTTCATTCAACAATCGGGCAGTTAAAAAATTTAATTTGTCGAAATCGAGCAATTTAAATTCGAAGCAGCATTCTAAACGTTATAATTTAAGATTGTAATGATATAGGTACAAAAATCCACAATTGTTAATTAGAGTCGTTTAAACTTGAACAATTTTTTGTTTTTGACATAAAATATAGGCAATTCTCCGCTTATTTACTTAAACCCCAATAATACGTTGTTTCATGTATTTTGCACAGCTTCAAATCGGAAAATTAAAAAATTTAAACAATCTTAGATTTGAATTACTCAGAACTACCAATCTCATACTTTCAAATTGAAGGTATCAAAAAGAGACTATTTTTAAATAAAACGTTTCAAACTCTTACTCTAAGCATTCAAAAGTTATTAAATAAAAAACTTAACTGTTCTGAAACTGAACAACTTAATATTTAAAACCCTAAGAATTTAATTTTAATTGAAGCTAGGTATCAAATAAGCGCAATTTCTTAGAATTGAATACATTTTCAAATTAAAACTATTCAATGTTGGAAAGTTGAAGATTTAAGTAATTAAAATTTGTATAACTATGCCTGTAAGTATGAACGATTAAAAAACTGGCATAATTTCAGGTTGAAAGGATATTTGAAAATTTCAAGATTAGAATAAGTTAATACCTACAGATAAATCGCCCAAAATTCTCCATCACGTCAGAGTATTGAGATATGTTGAGCCGAAAGCATAACAATGGCCACTATTTGCCCTCAAAAATCGAAATAACTTTGGAACTAAAGGAGATAGGCTAATTTTGCAAACGCCCCAAGCTGGTGTTATTCGACAATTCACATGTTTTAAATAATTTTTTTAGGTTGATTAAAATAATTTAAGCAATTTAAATGCGTATAATTTATGGTTTCCCCCCGCAAACTCATAAAAAAATAAATTTTTATGTGGTAATGTGAGAGTTAGTTATTCTCAAGAGCACTAATTTTTATTTAAAACATTTTCAAATTGTACAAACAATTGATTATTATTTTCTTGTAACCTGACATGAAAAATGGGTAGAAAACTCAAGTTTTCTTTAATTTGGTTAACTATGTCGCATATTATCGAATACTTACGTCCTTCAGATGTTACAAAAATACAAACCTATTTTTTAACCAGCAGTTTTTAATTCTCTAAACCATGTTTCTCTATTAGTCTTAGAAGTTTATTTTTTTCTGTGATGAATGGTTCTATTATAGTCATTTATAACAACAGTATTTTTTGCTGAAGACATTTTTCAATTGCTCAAACAATTTTACGATCCACTTGTAATTTTTCATGGAAAAGAGATAGAAAACACTAGCTTTTTAAGAAATTTGAATAATTATATTACTTATAATTTAATATTTACACCATTCAGATGTTATCCTAATTGCTTAAACAATGTATATTTCTTCAAATAACTTTTTTCATAATAAGTCATGAGTACTTTGAACTCTTAGCATAATTTATCACAGAAAAAAAATACATTTCTAAGAGTAATGCAAAAAATGATTTAAAAAAGCGCTATATTTGACCGGTTAATCTCACAGAAAATTCCGTAATATTTGACAAGTAAATAATAATTAATGGCTTAAGCAATTGAAAAGTTTTTTAAACAAAAATTGGTGCTCTCGAAAATAACTTTCCCATTAATAACATAAAAGTCTTCCTTTTTATGAGATGATGGGGGAAAACCATTATTTAAACAAATGTGAATTGTTTAAATATAATTTCTCTCCACTTGAAAAGTTATTAAAAACATGTCAGTTGTCGAATAAAACAGTTTTTGGCAGAACAAGAAAAAACAGAGCTCATCAGAGCCTATTTTACTAGAAATTGTAATTTCTTGTCTTTTGGGTCACCGTAACAGGAGATTGGGGGGATCAAACTTTAAAATTCATCTAGCTGATATTATTTCTTGAAGACTTTTCTGAAAATGTTGATAAAGATCGGTATGTTTTTTTTTCAAACCTGATACTATAAATCGTATTTTTCCGTAACCAAAAATTTTCTCCTGTTAACGTCTTACGGAAATTTCGGTGAAGAGGTGCGTTGCCCTCTAGTCTAATCGAAAGTTTATTTTTCGCTAAATTAGCATATCTCTTTAAACTTCAAAATTATTTCTTCTTTTTTTTCATTTTTTCAGTGTAAAAAAATGTCGATTTTGGCACTTTTGGGCCAAGATACCTCAAATGCGGAAATGATGAAATATTTTGGGCAACATATTAAGTGATTTTGATCATTTTTCATAAAAATAATAATAAAACGCTACAATTTTTTATTGGATGTAGAGTATAAAAACAGCCCAATTTGGAAACGTTCAAATTAAAAAATTTGTGATGGCTTGAAAAGTTGAAATAAATATAATTATATTTCGAATATTTATCAAAGAAATGTTTCTCTTTGATATTTCACTTTTAATAGAAAGCAGAAACGCGAGTATAATTGAATAAAAAAATACATAAATTTGAATAAATATATATGAATTAAGAATAATGGATGACATGCTTCTCCAGATAACTTGACATAATGTATATTTAATTAAAAGATCACTGATTGTGAAAAAGGTTCGTATAGAATTGATCTATATTAATGCATTAATGGGAATTTAAGTAGTTCACTTTTGTGCTATGTATTACGAGCCATTCCATTCTCTATTTAACTAATGGTGAACCATCAAACTAAAGGAGAAATAACTTTGGTATTTGAACTTAGACACGCCCAAGACTCATCTAAAAGAACTTCGTAAAACGAAAGGGCAGGTTTTGGAAAAAATAATTATACTTATTAATTATGGCATTTTTCACAGTGAAAAGACGAAATAAACCGCGAATCATTAAAATCGCACAATTCTTACAATTTTGGTAAGAATCGATGTGAAAAAAAGTTCGGCAAAAAAAAATTGAGCTCAATAAACAAGTTTTGTACTTTTAACATATTTTTTATAAGAAAAATATTTTCTCCGTTAAATAATACCATCATTAATAATACAGGTATAACCCCCCGAAAGGATAATATTAAGATAGTTGAAAAAATAATAAAATTTTTTCCAATATGCTGTGTCCTGTCGTCATTATAGGGGTGCCAACATCGGAGTTGGGGGGGGGGGACCACCCGACCTACTCTTAGAGGTGGAGGGGGTTCCAAAAATTGGGAAATATTTTGGGTGTATGAAGTAACTAACAATACAAAAAAAAAGGGAAAATAAGTAAGTGAAGAGAGTAAAATAAAACAGAACGTGCACAAATCCATAATTTGCACGATTAAATTTATATTTATCATCAAGTTCGTGGATATTACATATGAGAGTACCATTCAGTAAGCATCTTTAAATTTTTAGAAATAAAAAAAAGTATGCTTCTGATATATCCCTTTGCTGTATTGAAGCACAGATAAAACGGGTACAAAAATGCTATTATGAGAAAAATAAATTAGAGTTCAATAACTTAACATTCTTTTTAAATTGACAATTTTGAGTGATGTGAAAGATTTATCCTGAATAATTTATTTTATTGAAAAAATATACCGTAGAAAAAGATTGATTAAGAATTTTTGCCTCAACAATTTTTGAAAATCCATTTAAACTTTTTTTTTAAATTTTGATCAAGCCAGCCATGTTTTTGAATCCATACAAAATTGTTTAGTCTAATAATGATTTCGATTATTTTTAAACTATAATCAGTCATTTATGCCATAACACCATTTATATGCATAACATAGAATGATTCAAATCTTTTTTCAAATATCTTAAAAACCTTGAAAGTTTTTAAAAAATTTTGAAAATGACAATGATTCAGTACGGATTTGTGCTCCAAGAATTTATTTGCTACAAAAGTGCCTAATTACTAAAATAAATGTGCTATCTTTATTACTATTTTCACTTTAATGGTCGGACTAAAGCAGTTGCGCCGTCGTCATTAGTGTACCTTCGAAAACTTTTTCTGTTAAAATTTTTGTATAAATGTATTCAACATTTGTCATAAATCTGGTTGAAATAACCAGAATTTCGGGTTAAATATGAATTTACAAGAATTTTTTTAATTAAACTATATAACTAATTAGGGTGGGTCGAAAAAACAAAATTTAGGAAATCGGAAGCGGAATTAAATGGAAAAGTAGGATATTAGGGCCCTGAAAGTATAATTAATTTGGAGTCGATTAATAAACGCCTTGGTTTTGATCGTTAACAAGATATGCTTGAAAAAATTCTTATTTTCGTAATTTTGATATTTTCGTGGATGTCAATTTTTTCTTACGTTTCTGGACGTCTTAAACGTTCACTCAAATTTTTACAGCTTTTCATTTGCAATTCCATGGGAAATAATTCATATTTAATAAGCCCCTATATGCAAGAAACAAATTTTAAAATCTACAAAAAAGTCGAAAGAATTTTTTCATGATTTTAGGACCTTTCTGCTTGTATAAATACGTCAGAAAAAAGATTTGATAAGCCTAGGAACTCATTAATTTAAATACAGAGAATTTTTGAAATTCTGAGTTTTGTGTTTTTTTTTTAATATGTTTTTTAACTTCCAAGAACTTTTTAGGGGAAAAAATAGACAAGGAAAAAAATCTACAGGTCCTAGGAATCAAAACCAGAAATGCAGCTGCTTCTGAAAGTAGTTGAAATTTTTTTTTTTAATTATTCCTCCCGACCTAGGTATGGCACATTTTTTAAACACCTGAACGCTCTCAATTCATAAAAATATCAGAAAAAATAAGAAGTTCAAACAATCTAAAATGCACGAGGGTAAAATTTTCTAAGAACTTATTTTTGCGTTTTTTACTTCCAATGAACTTTTGCTCACTTCACGACACACCAAACTGTTAAGAAGTCTACGGACTAAAAAATAAAAGCTTAGATAATTAAAACAAGTACTGAATTCTGCCTTTGATAAAACATTCATTTGTTGAAATTCAATTTTCATATTCCAAAGCAACTGATATTTCTAGACGAAATTCTTTTTTGAGCTGAAGGAAAGCCATGGAATTTTGTCCTAATGTAACCGTCGCATCGCAAGGCGAATTTTATTTCTTACTGAAATGACTAAACTTCTCACAAAAAATATCCTTTCGACACTTTTTTAAATACATTCTTATGAATAAAAAGCCCCAAAGACCAAAAGTTTGTTAAGTTTGTTAGAAAATGGGACATTTCTGTATTTTTCATTGTTTCAAATTCTTACTCTTTTTCTGAGTTTATTTTGAAATTTTTAAAAATTTTAATGGATTTTAAGAATTAAAAAAAAATTTGTATTCTTAAAACGAATTCAAACTTTTTTCCTATAATGTAATTTATAATGTTTCTCTGTAGTTTATATGTATACGTATTATGTATGTAGGATTTATAGTTGGTGTAATGTAAGGTAGAATTCCGAGAGATTGTCAAGTATTACTACCGAGGGTCGCAAAAATCCACTAATCACTTTTGTAATTTGCTTAGAAGTACCTAAATATACTAAATGCCTGAAAAATGTCAAATGCTTAGTAATGAATTCCTAAGTCATTACAAACTTTTACGACCTCTTAAGCTTTATCTCAAATAATTAAAATTTAGCTATCCTTAATTTATATAATCCGGGACGACTTTTTAAGATGCGTCAATATTATAATTAGAAGCATATTTAAATATATTACATGCACTTATTATTGTTAGTGATAACATTTACGGAACAAGATATAAAATTTCAAATTAAATAATGAAAGAAAGCTAAGTATAATAATAGTTTGAATACGTGGGAATGTTTTTAAAAAATGCGGGTATTCGTCAAACATTCTAAACATGACCTTTTTTGAATGCCTGATCTGTCAAGTACAGAACAAAAACGAATCCTCAGTCTACTCACTCGACAATAAGAGTCATTCGTTCCAATCAGTACATCCTCATTGCAGACAAACATGATTCGCTTGGAACCAATTGTTTCACGAATTTGCTATTGTAACAATAAGAATGTAAAAATAAATTTGTACTTTATAGCTACAGAGACATTACATTCATTCGTCATCAAAAATATTATTTTTCGTAAGGGATGTTGATGTTCGTTATTGGCTTTAGGTTCAGGTGAAATTGAATACAAATTAAATTGTTTCAAACGTTTCGGCACACAATGGTGGCCCTCCTCAGTGGATTTTATGAAATCTATAACGAAGTACATAAATTTCTTGTAAGAACACAAATTTACGGTGAAAATTTTTTTAAATTCTTAAAATATATGGACGTACATTTGATAAAAAGTTGTTGTTATTATTAAATATTCTTTAATTAAATTTTTAATTCTTCAACAAGAGCAATTAATTTTTATCCAAATTTGATGCATTTTTTTATATATATAAATAATTTTGTAAAAAAGAAAATTTATATTTTATATTTTTGTTTGACTGAGTGTGATAAT
>JAUMHM010000050.1:15700153-15713922 GCA_032362435.1 Melikaiella ostensackeni | reverse complement strand
CATGTTGCTCTCAAAGGGAGTAATTCGTACATGTCAGGAGGAAAAGGGTCAATTTATTTCAAAAATTTTTTTTGGTTCCGAAACCTGATGGTTCCAATCGTCTTATTTCAAATTTGAGAAATTTAAATGAGTTCATTTGCACAGAGCACTTCAAACTCAAAGATGTTCAATTATCTAGAAAAACAATGCAAGAAGATTGCTTTATGGTTACTAATGATTTACAAGATGCATATCATCCTAATTCTGTAGCAGAACCTTACAGAAAATATTTAAGGCTTAGATTTAATGGTCAACTGTTTGAATATGTTTGTTTGCCCTTTGGCTTAAATACAGCTCCTTATTTGTTCACTAGGATTATGTAACCGATCGTTGCTTGGCTCAGAGAGCGAGGCTTTGAATCAGTTATTTATTTAGATGACATTTTCCTCCTTGGAAATTCATTCCTAGAATGTAACAACAATGTTGTTTAGACACGTTGGTTGTTGGAAAAATTAGGTTTTGTTATCAATGAAACAAAAATTCATCTGACTTTAACTCACATCTTTAAATTCTTAGGGTTAATCTCAAATTCTAAAGAGATGAGAATTGAACTTCCTAACGATGAAAGAATTCATATAATTAATTCAATCACTGGGCTTGAAAAGAGAGATGAGTTTAAGATACGAGAGTTTGCATCGTTAGTAAGAACGTTGGGATCATGCTGCCATGCAGCTAAATATGGCTGGGCGTATCTGAAAGACCTTGAACGTAAAAAATTCCTTGCTCTTAGGGCGAACAATAATGATTTTGATGCATCCATGAAGCGATCCTCAAGGATGCAAGAAGATTTGTCCTGGTGAAAAGCTAATATTATGACAACATTTAATCCTATCAAAAAATCAAACTTTGTGATACAGGTGTTCTCAGATGCATCCCGATTAGGATAGGGTGCGTATAGCAATGGGGAAAAAGCCCATGGTTTCTGGAACGAGACAGATCGGCAATTACATATTAATGTTTTGGAACTTTTAGCTGCTCTCTTTGCCCTGCCGTCATCTCATCCTCTATTCCTTGTCATTCTCCACACCTCACTTGTATACCACATTCAAGCCTCATTTCGTATCTTTCTTTCTCCCATTTTGTACATCCTACGTTATATCTCCTCTCTTTACTCAAAATCTTTCTGGCACATGCTTGAGCAATCCTGCTTCCCTCCACCCTACTTAGTCTTTCTTCAAAATTCTAGAATCTTTTCAGTTGCCTAACCACAATTTTTTTTTGTCCAATTTCTTTTCTTAGCATATAACTTGGCAGCTCCAATTCACCCCCATGACCCATCTCAGAAATCTCTCATGCAGACTTTTCACTTTCTTCTGCTCTTTCCATTCCCAAATTTCCATTCCATAACTGAACACTGACATACTTGTCCTATTACTTTGTTTGCACATTCCGATCCCTTTCTCACCTGCAGCTCGTTTCCTCCTCCTGTTCCGAACCAAAAACCTAGGTAGCAAAACTTCTCCATGAACTCCACCAGCTCGCTATTTATTTTCCACTCGTACTCTACTCTACGTTTTTCTTTTCTGAAACACATCTTAGTCTTTCTTACATTCACCGTTAAATCTTTTTCTCTCACGTACTTTTCGACCGCTCTCGTCATCAGAATCATAACCCTTTCATCATCCGCTACTAGAACTACATCGTCTACGTATGTTAGTAAATACAGTTTGTCTGTTCCCAATATTGTCCCTCCTTTTCACTTCCTCTCCATCTTCTTCTCCAAGTCTGCCATTAGGAGACTAAAAAGAAGTGGGCTCAACGGGCACCCTTGCTTAAGTCTCCTTCCTGTCCAGAATTCTTTTTCTTTCTCCTATCTTCACCCTTATATTAGTTTCCACAACTATCTCTTTTATTCTTTCTATCAAACCTTCTTCTACTCCTCTCTCTTTTATGGCTCCAAGTTCCTATTGACTAGAAAACTAACCAAGTACTAAATAGTAAATGTTACTACTAATGTTACTAATGTTATACTAAGTAGTAAATGTTATCTGTGGTCCCCATCCCTTTCCTAAAACCCATTTGGTTGTATGGTATACTTTCATTTTCTTCTACCTCTCTTCCATCCCGATTTTCTAATTTATGCCCTTCCTTCCTCCTCTTTCGCTTCTTATCACTTCCATTCCCTCTCTTCCTCCACCGCTTTATCGACCTCTTCTATCTACCTTTCCTTCTCCCTCTATATTTTTATTCAATATTCTTTCCTGATCTCATTTTCTCCTGTTGAGTTCTCATTTCTCCATTCCCCCCTTTCTCCATTTTCTTACACATTCCTTCATCCTGCTTTTACTTTCCCTGCATTCATCGTCCCACCATCCTCTTATATCTCCCTCTCTGTTTCCTTTTGGTCTCTCCTCCTCTCTTACCTTATCAGTATTTCTGTTTATGATAATATTTAATATTTTGGAAACATATTGAATCCTTATGTATACACATACATTGTCTTTTAAAAAGTTTTGATTCAAAGCATTATTTATAACGATGACGATTTTTATTGAACGGCAAGCTATTGTGTCAAATATTACTCTTGAGATGAAAAAAATATTTTACAGAAAATAACAATTTTCCAATTCGTTCATTTATTTATCAAAATTATATAAATGAAGGAATTTCATCTGCAATGGAAATTTTCATTCTTGTGTGCTACACTAGAAATCGCGGATAAATTTGACGATTAATATAGAAAATAATAAACAAATGCATGTCTAATTGGGGCATTTTTCGATTTAGAAAAGTCTTTTTTTTCAATGGTAGTACTTCACAGTAGAAAAAATATTTTAAAATGTTACACGCCTTAAATGCAGAAATGAGCTTAAATTCTGAGATAAACTTAAAATCAGAAAAAGTTTTCCTGAATTTGAGAAGGGCGGTATCTGAATTTCAGAATTTAATCATAGGTTTCCTTAAATTTGGATAAACTTTACTTGAATGTACTTAAATTTATGCTTACTTTAAGTTTACCTCTGAATTTAAGGTGTTATATTTTTAAGTATTCTTCTTTACTGTGTTTTAGTTACTTGCCTTGGCGAGAGTTTCGGATAGGAATTCATTCCGAAGAATTCTGAATTATTCCGAAATCTGTATCCGAACTAATCTGAATCAATCCGAACCAGTCCGGAAAAAGTTCTCTATTTCGTTCGGCCCAAGTCGGTTAAAAATTAATCCGACTCAATCCGGTTCAATCTGAACTTCAAATCCGAATCAATCCGAACCAAATTTTTGATCCGAATAAATCTGAATCAATCTGAGCTCGGATGAATATATACTATATTTTCAATACGAATGAATCCGAATGAATCCGCATTCGAATTGAATCGGATTGCAAATAGGTACAGGTCAATCTGAGTTCAGATTCATTCGGATTAAAAATTTAGTTTGGATTGATTCGGATTAGAAGTTCGGATTGAATCGGATTGAGTCAGATAAATTTTTAACCAACTTAGATCGAACGAAATTGAGAACTTTTTTCGGATTGATTTGCATTGATTCGGATTGATTCAGATACAGATTTCGGAATAATTCGGATTGGTTCGGAATGATTCGGAATGAATTCCTATCCGAGACTTTTGCCATGGTGGGCCGTCATAATTTGAGCACTGGTTAAGTAGACATAATTGGCCACTTTCATGATTATTATAAACAAAAGAAGAATGCAGTTGCTTAAACAAAATTTTTAAATATTTATGTAGTTCTAAACATTTGATCTGTCCTATTTGTCAGTTCCTTGAGTGAAAATGTTTTATAGATTCAATTTTTACTCTATGTATACCCTATTCGGGTTTTCACATACCTCAATTCCCCCTCCCTCCTCATGTTCTTTTCCAAAAGCCCCAATTACCCCAACTCTCATAATGAGCCTCCCAAGCAATGCCTAACGTACTCAAACCTGTGGGTTTTTTGAATCTTCAAAATCCCCTGCTGTCTACAACCGGATTTTTATTGGAAGCGCTCGCATTCGCTTCCACATTTGGTCATGAGAGTGGAAAACTGCAAAAAACCAAAGCCCTTGAGCGCAGCCGATCACCGTTAGACGAGTTTGGGTGTAGACATTCGATAGCATCGAGTGCCCAAATTCATTATCCGTGTTTAAGCTCCCACTCGACAGTAGTTAAACACAGTGAAAACAGGACTAAGCGAGAATTCCGAAACGTCACCCATCCGAGAGCTAACCGCGCCCGTCCGCGCTTAACGTTCAAAATCTCGACGAGTCGAAAAACACCACTTCGCTACTGCCGTCGCACAGTTACATAAAACTGGATTTTCTCAGACAAATCAGTCTACAGGTCACAACTTTCATCTGATTTGAACGTTCTTTTTTAGAATTAAAGCTGATTAAATTTCGCAGAGCTCCCTCTAGGCAAATTTTTTAGTTTTTGTTTTTGCAAAAAACTTTAAAGAGGGATATTGAAAAAGGGTGTTTTTAACAAAATCATTTTTTAAGTTGTAAAAAACAAATTGTATAGATCTAGAATCGATAAAAATTAATGCATATGCATTAAAGGAATATAAATCAATCATTTTATAATAACCTTCCTTGTTATGAACAAATTTGGAATATAATTACACAAATCTGTGATTTGTGCACAGAAAACCAATTTTTCTCGATGTATTGTTGCGATTCGATATTTAAGAGTCATATAGTAACGAAAAATCTATAAAAAAATTATTGATATTGTTGTAAGCAAATTTTATAAATAAATATTCAGAATCTGATATTTTTGTACGAGAAAAAAGTCTTTCTTACCTGATATTACTGCAACAAATTATGGAAATTTCACCCAATACTAAGGAATGCTATTAATTAACAATTTATATTGTTGTAAATAAATTATATAAACAAATAATCAAGAATACCATTTTCGCATAGGAAGAATTTTTTTTAACTTGATTATCTTTAGTTGTTCTTATAATAATGTTTTGCAGTATTTTAAGTGAAAAAATACATTTTTCTCTATGTAAAAATGTAATAATTGAGTATTTGTTAATATAATTTTTAGTAAAAAATATAAATTCGTAAAAAAGTATAATAAAAGGAAGATTTTTTTCTGTATGAAAATATCAGATTCTGAATATTTGTTTATACAATCTATTTACAACATTATAAATTATTTAGTTATAGATTTCTCGTTGCCAAATAACTCTCAAATATCGAATTGCAACAATTATAGTCGAAAAAAATTGGTTTCCTGTGCACAAATCTTAGATTTGTGTAATAATGTATAAAGTTTGTTTATATCAATTGAATTTATTATAACATTATTCATATATGTTTCTTTAGTGCTTACGCATTTATTTTTATTGATTCTAGGTTTATGCAATATGTTTTTTACAACTTAAAAAATTATTTTGTTAACAAATACCTTTTTTCACTATTCTTCTTTAAAAGTTTTTTGTAAAAACAATAATTAAACGCGATTTTCAAATTTTGCTTTCTTCATATTTATTTATTTAATGCAAATTGTGGTAGGAAGGGCAATTTTGCAGTTCTTGTTTTTTTTTCTCTTCAAAAACGATTGTCGAATATCACAAAACATATTAAATTTATGCGGGGGCACTCTTAGGACACGAATAATTCGTATAATAATCAACTTAATTATTACAAATGAATTGAGCCAGCAAATAAACAACGGAGTGGTTTGATGAACGAAAATTTTTTTTTGGACTAAAATTGCTATATTTCATCTCCAGCGCAACATTGAATAAGAAACATGTATGAAATATATAAAAAATTATTAATGTTATAAGCAATTATTATAAAAAAATTAATAGATTCTCAGTCGTTTGCAAATTTCACCCCTTTTATAAGTTTCATTGCTTGATATGCTCGTAGAGGTTGCCAATTCTCATTATCAGTTGTCAAAATATAACAATTATTTCTACAAAACGAATTGGATAAACAAAAGTAAAATTTTGTCATTTTCTCGCAGAATCTTTGTTTCTTTCACGCGAGTCTGCCTCTGAATGCGTTAACGAAGAGTTCCAACCATAGGAAATTGATGAGTATATATTAATAAACTGGATAAACAAAAAAAAAATTTTGGCATTTCCGCGTCAGAATCTTTGATTTTTTCACGCAAGTCTACCTCTAAATGCGTTAACGGAGAGGTCCAACTATGAAGAATCGATGAGTAATAACAATCGTCATTTTTTATAAACAAATTGGATAAACAAACGCAAAATTTTGACATTTTTGCGCAGAATCTTTGGTTTTTTTCACGCGAGTCGGCCTCTCAATGCATTAACGAAAAGGCTTACCTACAGAACATGTAAACATGTAAACACGTACGAAATAGATAAAATTATTAATGCTATAAACAATTATCATAAAAAATTAATAGATTCTCAATTTTCTGCAAATTTAACCTCTTTTTTAATTGCATTGCTTCATATGCTCATAGAAGTTGCAAATTCTCATTATCAGTCGTCAAAATATGATAACAATCATTTTTGTAAACAAACTGAATTAACAAGAGAAAAATTTTGGCATTTTCGCGCAGAATCTTTGGTTTTTTCACGCGAGCCTGCCTCTAAATGCGTTAATGGAGAGGTCCAACTATAGGAAATTGATGAGTATTAACAATTGTCATTTTTATAAATAAACTGGTTAAACAAAAGAAAAATGTTGGCATTTCCGCGTCAGAATCGTTGATTTTTTTCACGCAAGTGTACCTCTAAATGCGTTAACGGACAGGCCCATCTACAGAGAATCGATGAGTAATAACAATCGTCATTTTTTATAAACAAATTGCATAAACAAAAGCAAAATTTTGGCATTTTTGCGCGGAATCTTTGGTTTTTTCACGCAAGTCTGCCTCTGAATGCGGTAACGGAGAGGCCCAATTACATGAAATTGATGAGGCTTAACTAGAGAGCATTGCTAGTCAATAACAATTGCCATTGTTATAAACAAATTTTATATAAAATAGTACATTTTTATTCATGGTAATCGTTGAATGAATGCCAATGGTCATTCAGAATGAGAGACAACAATCCGCATCAATTTGGATAAACATTATAATATATTTATATTAGTATGGCGACATTTCGGTCCTAAAGAGACCCTTTTCAAGCCTTCGATAAAATAAAATCCTATAATTGAGATGACAGAGATGAAAAATTAAAATATGTAAGAATTATTAAAAAACAATTAGTGAAATCTCCGAAACAATAATTATGTAAAAAAATACAAACTAGATAATAGTTGTGTATGCATGAATAACATTAATGTCCAATTGTCACAAAATTTCAATCTTAACTTCAGTCAATGCAAAAAAAAGCGGTGAAAGAAGTTGTAGTTAATATCTAAATAAACTCTCCGACTAGTCTGAAAATTTTTCATATGTGAATAAAACTGTGATTTAATATTTAAAAATTCAAGGTATGTGCAATTAATAAGTTTATGTCGAAACTTAGTTATAGATTCAATTGAAGAATAACTTACCAATTTAAAAATATTGCATTAAACGATTCCGAGAACATTCTCTTTGGCAATGAGAGTTAAGAACAGAAATATAAATTCGTCAATCACATTCTTTAAATTTTATTAGAACGTTTTAATACAAACGTAACAAATAATAAAATTTAATCAAATAATGCAAGTCATTTTCGAAAGTAAGAGTTCTAAAAGGTACTGAATCTAATAGAGTGTTATACATACATTATGACGCGAAATAACTTTGAATTCGAGAATTATTACCTCTTTTCCAATAATAGTTAAATGAAATTAGGGAAACAAATTGATAAACAATTTCAATAATTTAAACTAGAGTATTATAATGTGAAGAAAGCCTAGAATTTTCATATCTAAGATTTACACAATTTTTTTCCTTCATGATGTAAAAAGATTCTATGTTTAACCTTTGTTTTGATTTGATTCCTGTTTCAAAATTATTGGATTGTCTTAGTCAAAATTGTGTGTGAAATCTAAACAATGTTTCACAAATGCTGCAGAATTGTCATGATTCCTTACATTTCTATCACGTTCTTTCATTCGCTGTTCTAATTGTCTACCGGTTTGTCCAACGTAACAGGCCTTACAATTTAAACATTCAACTTTATAAACTACTCCAGTTATTTTTAATTTTCGTAACGGGTCTTTAGTGCTTTCAAATATGTAGTTCTTATTTTTGAAAGGCTTATGAATAACTTCAACATTGTATTTTCTGTGTAAGTTTGTGATTTTATTCGAGAGACCAGGAACTTAAGGACGAACAGTCAAACCAACATTTTTTTCAATTCTTTTCTCTTTTGATTTCATGTTGTAAATCGAGTGCACTCTCGTTTTCATCAACTGTCTGATCAAGGGTACTGGGTAACCCTTTTTAAATGAGATGTGAGTTAAAAATTTGAAATTATTTTTCCTGAATTCTAATTTTATCGTTTCAAGCACACTCAATTAGATTCAGTATCTTTCAGAACTCTTACTTTCGGAAATGACTTGCATCATTTGATTCAATTTCATTTTTGTTGTGTTTGTATTTGAACGTTCTAATCAAGTTTCAAGGATGTGATTGACGAATTTATATTTCCGTTCTTAACTCTCACTGCCAAAGAGAATGTTCTCGAAATTGTTTAATGTAATATTTTTAAATTGGTAAGTTAATCTTAAATTGAATTTATAACTAAATTTCAACATAACCTCATTAATTTCACATATCTTAAATTTTGAAATATTAAATCACAGTTTCATTTATATATAAAAAATTTTTAGACTAGTTGGAGAGTTTATTGAGACATTAACTACAACTTCTTTTACCGTTTCCTTTGGCATTAAATGAAGTTAAGATTGGAATTTTGTGGCAATTGGTCGCCATATTAATATAAATATATACTGTTTATCCAATTTGGTGCGGATTGTTTTCTCTCATTCTGAATGACCATTGAAGCCATTTAACGGGTTAACGGTAAAAGGTCGAAACTAAAGAATGTATAAGCACATTTTTATGTTTGGAACTTGAAGCCTTCACTTTTCAAAACCAATATAATAAACAAAAACCTATTTGTAGTATTGCATCAACATTTCAGGGTGAAAATGTATTTTTTTTCAACTTTTTCATTTTGAAAGGACTGAATAAAGTAGGATCTCTACGAATATTTGACTTAAATTGAACTTTTCTACTTGCATAAAGAAGTTTGATAAAGAAAAACCAGTTTGCAAAGTGTTTTGAAAAAATTCTGCAAAAAAGTCATGGAGTTATGTCTTGATATTGGTAAGAGATTTCCTTAATTTCAGTCTTTCTTATTGGATCGGAACTGACTGCTAATTTGTATCATAAATCCTCATGTGTCGGCAATCGGTGAATGATTGTAGATATTCATTTGTTTATTCGCGATTCTTTTGTTTTTTCGTATTTCTATTGTCTCTTCGTTTTTTTCATATTTTTTGAAGATGCATGTATACTTAATGCAAAAAATGTCTTATTGTTGATAACTATGACAAATGTCATTAATTAACAATGTTCTGTAGATAATCCTCTCCGTTAACGCATTTAGAGGCAGACTCGCTTGAAAAAATCAAAAATTCTGACGCGAAAATGCCAAAATTTTTCTTTTTTTTATCCAGTTTGTTCATAAAAAAATGATAATTGGTAATACTTATCAGTTTCCTGTAGTTGGGCCTCTCCGTTAACGTGTTCGGAAACAGACTCGTGTGAGAAAACCAAAGATTATGACGTGAAAACTCCAAAATTTTGCTTTTGTTTATCCAGTTTGTTCATGAAAAATGACAATTATTATTACTTATCAGCTTCCTGTCGTTGAGCCACTCCGTTGCCGCATTGAGAGGCAGACTCGCGTGAAAAAATCAAAGATTCTGACGCGAAAATGCCAAACTTTTGCTTTTGTACATCCAGTTTGTTTATAAAAAAATGACAATTTTTAATACTTATGGATTACCTGTAGTTGGGCCTTTCTGTCGATGCATTTAGAGACAGACTCACGTGGAAAAACCAAAGATTCTGACGCGAAAATGCCAAATTTTGCTTTTTTTATCCAGTTTGTTTATAAAAAATGACAATTGTTAATACTCTTCAATTACCTGTAGTTGGGCCTTTCCGTTAATGCATTTAGAGGCAGATTTATGTAAAAAAACGAAACATTCTGTGCAATAATGACAAAATTTTGCTTTTGTTTATCCAATTTGTTTATAAAAATAATTGTTATCATATATCGACAACTGATAATGAGAATCGGCAACTTCTATGAGCATGTCAAGCAATGAAACTGAAAAAGGGGTGAAATTTGCAGAAAACTGAGAATCTATTAATTTTCTTATAATAATTATTTATAACGATAATAATTTTTTATATTTCATATATGTCTACCATTCAATGCTGTGCTAGATAAAATATAGCAGTTTCAGTGAAAAAAATTTTGTTTTCGTACATCAAACCACTCTGCTGTTTATTTGTTGACTTAATTTGTTTACAATAATTAAGTTTATGATTATGCAAATTATTCGTATCCTGGGAGTGCCCTGCATGGATTTAAGTCATTTTGTGATATTTTAAAATCGTTACCGGAGAGAAAAAAAACAAAAACTGCAAAATTGCCCTTTTTACCACACTTTGCGTTAAATAAATGAATATTAACAAACCTAAATTCAAAAATCGCATCTCACAGATCTCTCAAAAATTAAGTGAGCTGTAATTTAAAAAAAAAATGTAAATCAGATGAAAAGTGAAGGATGTAGACTTTTTTGAACAGTAAATTCCTGATTTTCATCACTGTACGTCGCGTCGCACAGTGGGAAAAAATGGATTTTTTGGTTTAAAATAACGTACAGCCCACAAATATCGACCGATTTCAACGCAAAAAATTTGAAAAAAAGCTGATAAAATTTTTTGGAGAGTTGTTGAGCCTGATTTTTGATTTTATTCTTTAATTTTCTTATAAGTAAACAAATATGGCGAAAAAATGGCAATTTTTCTATTTGACGATCCCGGTGCTCGTAAATAATAGAGAAATTGTTTCAATCACCTACGTTTCATAGAGTCACATTAGTTGAAGATGCTCCATCATGATATAATAAACAAAAAAAATTTGTAAACAAATTATTGCTTTAAATAGTGTTTTCTATAATTTTCAATAATTTTACATTTTTTTTATGTCAGTTCTTTTAATTAGTATCTTTATGATAATTTCAGCGAAATTCACAATAAGTTGAAAAATTTTATGATTTTTTTCAACAAATTTAATGAACAAATGCATTAGTCGGTCATTTGTCGACGGAAAAATTCGTTTTTATTCAATGCCAGTTCTTTTAATTAAGAACTGTATGATAATTTCAGAGAAACTCATAATTAGTTTATAAATTTTATGGTTTTTTTAAACAAATGTAATAAACAAATGCATTATTCGGGCATCTGTCGACGGAAAAATTCGTTTTTTTCGATGTCAGTTGTTTTAATTGGGAACTTCATGATAATTTCAGCAACATTTATAATTAGTTGATAAATCTTATAATTTCTTAAAAGAAATTTCATAATCAAATGCATCATTCAGTTTTGATGAAATTATCATGAAGTTCCCAATTAAAATGATTCACATCGAATAATACGAATCTTTCCGTCGACAGATGCCCAAATATTGCATTTGTTTATAAAAAACATAAAATTTATCCGCTAATTATGAATTTTGCTGAAATTATCATAAAGTTCCTAATTGAAAAAACTGACATCTAAAAAAACGAAATCATATGGCGCCAAATGCCTTATGCGTTTGTTTATTAAATTTGTTTATAATATTACAAAAATGATTTTAGGAGAAATTTTCTCCTTTATAATATTGTTTCCATCCAAATTTCATGCACTATAGCATACAAAACGTAAAATTATTGAAAATCATAAAAAACACACTTTAAACAAATAATATGTCTATAAAAAATTTTTTTGTTTATTATATCATGATGAAATATCTTTAGCTAATGTTACTCTATAAAACGTAGGTGATTGCAACAATTTTCTTATTATTGTTGAGCACCAGGATTGTCAAACAGAAAAAATAACCAGTTTTTCGTCATATTTGTTTATTTATAAAAAATTCAAAAAACCAAATGAAAAATCAGGCTCGACAACTCTCTAGACAATTTCATCAGCTTTTTTCAAGTCTTTTACGTCCAAATCGGTCAATTTTTGTGGGCTGTACGTTATTTTGAGCCAAAAAAGTCATTTTTTCCCCACTGTGCGTCGTGGAGCGAAAGCTCGTTCAAATAAATTCGAAAGTCAGTAGATCAACGGCGAAACACCACTGGATACTGAATAATATTCTATTCATTCTGGTACATAAAACTTGCCTGTTACCACTTTAACAAATTTTTTGAAATCCTGCAAATTTAAAAGAATTTGAAATAATCTGAACAAATTTGACGACCTAGAAATATTTCGCAGAAATATAAAATTTTTTTAGGAATCCTCTATTTTTCAGGAACTTCATTTATTATTATCCTTTTGAACCTAACCATTTAGCCTCCCCTCCCCAACGCTGAATTCTAGATCCACCACTGCTGTAGACTTTTTGGAACAGTACATTCCTGATATTGACCACTGTGCGTCGGTTGTGAAAATGGTTTATAATGATCATAATTATCCGCGCATCTAGACCCTTCATATAAAGGTATTTTTCATGTAGCGTTGCACAGCTGGCGTTCATTCAATCCTGCGCTATTGTAATAAAAATTAACAGACTTCTGTTGCGTCAGGTGAACAGCGTTAAGTTCGACAGAGTACGGACAATCTTGCGCGTTACGTGCAAGGCAAATGTATGATTCTTGCTAGGGGAAGTGCAAAGTCATTTTTTTACATAGAACGGACCAAGAGAGTGCTTTACGAGCTACATAAATCTTGGCCTTGCACGAGAGTGTGAGTGGGCGGTACTTCAGGATACCAAGCCGTACAACCATAAATTGTATACATGTTCATTGTGTCGACTCGAATCTGCGAGAAATTTGAGATGAATCTCACAATCTGTGGCCTAGAAATCCCCGTATGTTAGAGATTTTTTGATTATCGCTCATTGCAAACTCGGCCAAATTCAAAGAGGCCGCAAAACTTCGTTTTCGAAATTTGCTGATTTTTTTCTGACCAATTTTTCATTTTCCCTGACCATTCATGTTTAAAGACCGGAATTCTCATCTTGCATTGATAACAATTAGGGTGACCAGACACTTTTAACTGTCTGAAGCGACATTCGATTCCGAACACGATCGTATAAACAGGTCCAGAATCTCCTGTTATAGGGGTGACTCGCGTTTTGAAGCAAACGCTATTTCTCTAAGTGACCACCGAGCATGGAGATCTGAGCGCGACGATCGGAAGGTATATGGCCCCTTTCCTCTACCGACCCGCAGCCACAGGGACGAGTACGTAATTTACTCTAGGTAATTTACGTGGTTTTTTACAGTGATTTACCAGGTACTTTACCCCTTTAGTTTTCTACACGATGTAAATTATCGGCAGCATAACCTGACTTTCGCAACTGAGCCACACATGACCCGTCGCTAAAATCACTTCGTAACCCTGAGCAGCCACCACAATCTCTTAACCTCCGATCACAACGCCCGTGTTCGTGGCCAATATGTGGACTACGAAAAGCTTCAAAACGCGAGTTATGGCTCCAATGCCCCACCGCCGGAGATTCTGGACCTGTTTATGCGACCGTGATTCCGAGTGATTTCCACTGATATATATATATAAATTGGTCAAAC
This sequence comes from Melikaiella ostensackeni, assembly GCA_032362435.1. Taxonomy (NCBI): domain Eukaryota; kingdom Metazoa; phylum Arthropoda; class Insecta; order Hymenoptera; family Cynipidae; genus Melikaiella; species Melikaiella ostensackeni. The sequence continues at coordinate 15,700,184 of JAUMHM010000050.1, read as the reverse complement.
AACCACCGTAGGGTCCCCCTGAGAGCGACTG
>JAUMHM010000050.1:15680676-15700053 GCA_032362435.1 Melikaiella ostensackeni | reverse complement strand
ACTAATGAAGGGAATTGACTGAAACTTTGACAGTAGGCTACTAAAAGAATGTACTGCACGATGGTAAAACTCTTTCAAAATGCACAACTATTCGTAGCACTCAGAAAGTCGAACAATTTATCCTCATAACTTTTTTCGATAAAAAAAAATTATGAGAGTTATAGCATATTCAAAATTCAAAAAAAGAAACGAAAATGAAAATTTAAAGCCAAACAATGCACGATATAAGAAAAAGAGGAATACGTTGCTTTTTAAAAGCCCTACAAGATTGTCATAACGACTTTTTGAATTTTCTTAAAAAATCCAAAATTCAAAGTTTGAGCCAAATAACGCGAGATACGAAAAAAAGATAAGATATAAAAATTGTTGCTTTTCCAAAGACTTATAAGCTTTCCTTTGAACATTTTTTGGTAGATGGCATAGTTTGTTTTCTAAGTATGGAAAATGATATTGGAATATTTTAATTTTGGAGCCAAACGTCGCGAGATAAGAGAAAATGTCAGAAGAGTAGAATTTGCGCTTTTAAAAAGTCAAATAAAATTGCCGTTAAACATTTCTTTATAAGACTAATCGTAAATCATTAAGATAACTTTTTAACTATTTATTTGTATATATTATAAGGTGAGCACAGAAAATCAAGCGCGAAGCGCGAATATTATGATGAGAATGTATTCCTGAAGGCCGATTGAGCCTTAAGTAAATAAATTTCCTTCTTTATTTTAAATCAAAAACAAATTTAGTAATTTGTACATGAAGAACATATAACACTGAGCGCGAAGCGCTAGATCCACAAATTTCGGAGCGCGAGGCGCGACGACCCGATCGCGCGCCCAGGGCGCTCTAAAACTCGCGAGCGAATCGAGCTGCGTGCGACGAGAATGTACCCGCGCAGCGGACAGATTTTTAATATTTGAAATTATAAATTATTTCTGATTGAAAGGAATTCAAATAGGAAGGGTTCGAGTTTTGAAGAAATTAAAGTTAAAATAAAGTAAAATTGAAAATAAAATTAAAACTTCAGTAAGTAAGCAATATAATTTACAAAAAAGTAGAACATAAAAATTATTTCAGCTTGAAAACCATTAAATTTGAATTTGAAATTTGAAAGCAATTTATAATTTTGAATCTCATAATATATCCTTGAAGCGGAATAACATTTTGGTATATTAGAAATTTTACTATATTAGCTAAAGGTACGTATTAACGAAATTCTGTCATTGGACAGACGAAAACTGCTGCCTTCAAATAGATATTAATATTACAAAATATTTAATTATGTGAAAGAGAACGATCTATCGGATCTCATTTTTTTTTTAAAAACATTTAACTGTCGGTGGACGAAAATTTTAAAATAAAAATAAAACTTTTAAACGAAATTAAATGTTAAAGTTGAAAATTGAATTTTCAACAGTCAAATTATTATATAGTAAACGGTTATAGGATAATCAGCATTTAAATAAATATAATGAAAATATTGAAGGAATTAATGTAAAAATTAATGTAGAAAATTCTTCTTATTGGCTTGAAACTTCAACAGTTTGGTTTAAAACTTTTTTCTTTCTTGACTGAAAAATTTTTCTTGGTAGAAAAGTCGTCTTTTTGGTTTGACAATTCATATCTTTTGGTAAAAAATACAGCTATTTTATTGAAAATTAGTCTCTTATAGCTGAGGATTTAACTATTTGGTTGAAAACTCATCTTTTCGGCTTCAATTCAACTGTTCTTGGTTTTAAATTATTTTGTCGAAAATTCGTCTCTTTCTTCTACAAATTCATCTTGTCTGATCAAAATTTCATTCTTTTTTGGTAAAAAATACGACTGTTTTATTGAGAATTAATCTGTTTTGCTTGAAGATTCAACTACTTTGTTCAACATTCATCATTCTAGTTGAAAGTTCATTTCTTTGGTTGAAAATTTAACTATTTTGTTGAAAATTTGTTTTTTTCTTGGTTGAAAATTTAACTATTTGTTTGAAAATTCATGTATTTTCTTAAAAATTCGTCTTTTTGGTAGACAATTAATGCCCTTAGCTGAAAATTCAACGGTTTGGTTGAAAATTTATGTATTTTGCTGAAAATTCGTATTTTTTGGTAGAAAATCAATCTTTTTGGTTAAGAATGCAACTGTTTAGTTGAAAATTAATCTGTTTTGGTTGAGGCTTCAACTATTTTTTGAAAAATCTTCTTTTTTGAGTGAATTAAACAGTTTTTTATTTAAAATGAACTTCGGTTTTGGTTGAGATATCAAGTATTACATTTTACTGTGAGGATTTATCTTTTTTGGTTAAAAATTCAACTACTTGATTGAAAGTTGAACTACTTTGTTAAAAATTCTTTTCTTCTTGGTTGCAGATTAATCTCTTTGATTGAAAATTTAAGTATTTTGTGAAAAACTAGTTTTCTTTTGGTTGAAAATTAATTCTTTTAACTAAATATTTATCTTTCTAAATTGAAAACTCAAATATTTGGTTCCAAATTCATGTCTTTTGTTGAAAATTCGTCTTTTTTGGTAGAAAATTAATTTTTTTTTGGTTGGAATTTCATTTTTTGGGTTGTAAATTTAACTATTTGGCTATAAATTTAATTATTTTTTTGAAAATTTAACAATTTTGTAAAAAATTGAACAATTTGGTTGAATTTTTTTTTCTTTCTTGACTCAAAAATCCTTTTTATTTAAAAATTACTCTTTTGGTTTCAAAATTCCTGCCTTGAGGATAATTTAAAGTTAGCTGAAATAGTGTAAAAAGTGATAAAATTGAAGTTAAAAGTTTCTCTTTTGTTAGGCATAATGAAAGGAAAACTCAATTTTCTATTAATTAAGACTAAATGAAAAGGTCTCTGCCTTCCCTTTATTTTCCTTTATTGAGTTATCTATGACTGTGTAAATTAATTTTTTTTTAATTAAATTTTTAATTTCATCACTCAGTAATAAAAAAATATGAAAAGAATTTATAAATCCAGCAACTTCATGTTGAAGGGGCGGAAGGACAACATCAGGAAGCTACGTACTTTATTATTATAGATATTTGATAATAAGTGATAAAATGAAAATCACCCCTGACCTGTATGTCTATGAGGTCCCATAAAATAATAACCCATCCCTGACAAGGATACGATGCGCGCGCACATGGAGAGGGCGCGAGTCGATGCGCGAAGGGAGGGGCGCGTGGCAACCAAGCGTCGCCGGCTTTCGAGCCGGCTCGAAATGCGTAGAAACGCCAAACGTTCCAGAACGACGTCGGCTTTCGTCGTGTACGGTATTGCGTTAGCGTTCTAGTTTATAGAAATCATTTAAATCCTTTTTTCCGCCCTCCGCATCTGTTTCCCTTTCGTGCGTAGTTATCACCTTTGGTTTTTCACAAAGGTCGGTGGAGCTTCGTAGATTGTATTCTTCAGGAGCGAATTAGCAAAGTTCGAAATATGGCCGAGGAAAAGAACGAAGCGAGTCCGAACGCGGGGGGCGAACAGCCCGCGCAGGAAATAACTCCGCCTGCCAAGGACGAATCCAAGGAAAGCGTCAAAGAGACTACGAAAGTTGAGGAGAATGGCGAGGGTGAAAAGCCGAAGGAGAACGGAGAGGATAAGGCTACTCCAGAGCCCAAGGACATGAAGGCCATCGTACTCAACGGATTTGGTGGCCTCAAGAGCGTTAAGGCCCTCAGGAAGCCCGAGCCGACCCTGGCCGAGGGAGAGGTCCTCATACGAGTCAAGGCATGGTGAGTACGCTCGGAAATTCATTGTTCCTGTCGCGCTCGACTTCTTGCATCCTGCCAGAGGTCCAGGTGCTAAATTCGCCTCACTTCGCAAGAACAACCCTCCCTTGATTTTTTCTTTCTTCCTTCCTTACTTTCATCTTGAAATAAAATCATGTCCCTGCAATTTCCGAAAGTGTATGGTGAAATTCTGAAATTTAATATTTCGGAATAATTCTAGAGAAAGGACTTCTATTTCTTTCTAGTGTTTGTAGTTTTATTGGTGTGGGATTGAAAGTCTTTATTGCAAGTTTTTAAAATGAAATTTCCGTAAGAGTTGGCTTGAAATATTGAAGTAGTTGTGTATAAAATACAATATTTTTAGTTCTTTTGTCCAGATGACGAAAAGTGAGGTTAACTGTTCATTTTGAAAATCAATGGTCGTTCGTATTGGCTTGCCATAACTACTATGGTGGTTTTACGATGTTCTTGTATTTTTCTCAAGAATCGGTTTAAAAAGTTATTACTTTATTTGTTCGTATTGCTTTGGTTCTCAAATCAACATTTAAATGAACGCTTACAAGATTTGTATGTAGTTTGAATGCTTCGAGACTTCAACGCCTTCAAATTCAGACGCGTAGCGTTCTTACGATATTGAAAAAGGTCTTGCACAAGAAACTTACACATTTTGCAAACATTCGGTTTAAAGAGATATTCATTATTAAAATTTCTTTCTAAAACTCTATTCTTAGAGGATTGTACGTTTTGGTTGTAGGTGTTTCAAAATTCATGTGCTTTCGAATATTGCTTTGATTTTCCAATTCCGTTAGATTTTAACGCTTGATATTCCAAACATTTTCAGGGTTGGATGATCTGAGATTAGATCAATAGTCCTAACGTCCGCAAATTTGAAAGCTTACACTTGTAAGGGTTTCTCACATGTAAACGCTTTTACATAGAAAATTCTTTAAGGTTTTATCACATCAAAATTGAACAAGGCAAAATTTAACATTTTATTTTAAAAGAAGTGTTAATTAAGTGATTTCAATGTTGCATGTCTACATTCGTTGCCGTACCAAATAAAGTTTACTTCCAAAAAGCATATGTATTTTTGAAATTTGGGCACTTCATTTTTTTCAATTTTGAAGTATCACTGGCAGGCCTACAATTGATAAAAAAAATCACAATTGTTTCTTAAGGTCAATTCTGCACATTTTTTGTAAATTGCGTGCTAAATATAGCAACAAAATATTAATATCAAAATTACATGCCTTATCCTTAAAGACTTTTCCACCGATTTTAATTTATAAAGTTTTGTCAAAATTGCATTATCTTTTGTGTTTTTTTAATAGCTACTTTTTGAAAACTTCGCATATTTTATCACTGGTAGTTTTATGTCATTGTAACAGCGGCTTAATTTACCGTCATGTTTAATTTATTGCTTACAATATTTGTTTTGCCGATGGTTAAATTCATAACATTTTCATTAGAAAATTCGCAATCAAAAGGATGGTTGGTGAAACCAGCGGATTTTCAATATTTGTATAGTTAGCGAAGCAGACTAAAATAGTTTTTGTTCTAAAGCTGTATATCCTGTGGTGTACTTTCGCCCTTTGGCGGTGCGTATGATCACCGGATGCTCTCATTTGATACATATACGTACATGTTGCTTTATAAGTCTTTCAGGTTCAGTACATGAAACCACGAAAATGACAGAAGTTGACAGAAATTGAAAGCTTACAATTATGTAGACTTGTAACGAAGTCTAATCACGAAATTCTCTCTTTTAACTCTTTAATAGACATCCTTCTTTCAAATAATTAATTATTCTATAATCATTATGTTGATCGTTATTCACTATAAATATAATAGTTTTATTAGTTGTAATAGTTTAATGAATCGAATATAAAGAAAATGTAGGTTTTAATTAGGTCGAATTAAATACGTTAGTAAGTTATTTTCTGTCTACTTTGAAATCGGTCAGTTAGACTTTCCGACAAGTATATCATAATCGTTGCAATCTGTATAGACATATATTAACCGCAAGTAGAACGTGATATTCAACTTTCCTTACTTTCTCAGGTGGTGGCTTTCCGACGTTTCATCTCATTTTACTCTTTATTCATGTTTATTACGAATTTGATCTCGACGAAGAACTGGAAAAAAGCAAGTCTAAATATTCGATAAGTATAAAAGAATAAGTTCTTTACTCTTTAAAAAAAGTGGAATCGGTTCTGTAGAGTTTTACGCATATTAAGTTTGTTTACTAGATATGAACTGCAAATCCCAATATTTTTTAAACTACAAAGATGAAACAGGAAAAACAAATTGATATCGCTTTCTTGTGGTGTGGGGAGGGTGAAAGTATGTGCTCTATACGATAAACTTTTAAACATTGATAAACTCCATTGCGATTCTCGTGTCAATCAGCGGATACATAAATAGCAGACAATGTAGAAACATTGCAATTATTCAATAGAATTGATGTTTTTCTTTCAAACGTGGAGGAATGGAAATCAGCTTCAGTTGAATGAAAATCAAAATTGAATACAAAATATTCAATTCTAAAATGGTAACTAAAGCATCAACTATCAGAAAACTAAGTAGGATTGATGTAATTTTTACATTATTTTCAGAATTTCGTGATATTGTTTGTTATGGTGCTAAAAATTTAGCAAGTATGATCTAAGCTGGCTTCAAGCTGGCACTTTTCGCTTCAAACGCAGAAACACCGAATTGGAAACTGTTTAATTTCGTACGTGTTTATCATGAAATTATGCAATTTGGAACACTTTTAATTCGAAATTATCAAGTTTCCAATCCTTTCAGTTTGAAATTCTCTTATTCTAATTTGTAATTGTAAATTATTTTCAAAGTTTTTCCATACGAAACACAGTTTAAAATTATTTTATTATCAGAGTTTTTGATTCAAATTGTTCAATTTCGAACATTTTCATTTTCAAATTATTTTTTTTGAATATATACTTAAAACGCAAATAGATAAAGCATTATGGTTTTCAGTTTGAAATTGAACAATTTTTACTTGATTGAAATTTGAAACAAAACCATTTTTAATGTTTCAGTCTAAAACTATTCTATTTTCAACGTGGTCACTTAAAATTTTTGATAATTCCAATAATCTCAAAACGAAAATTAGACAATTTTGAATGATTCTGTTTGTATTATAACCAATAACTTGGTGATCGTTTTAAATTCAAATTGTTAAAAGTTTTGATTGTTCATTTTCAATTTCGAATTTTACTGAAGATTAATGATTTTTTATTGAAAATTAGTTCAGTAATGGAATCAGTTTTCTTTTGCTTTTTAATTAGTAATTTTTAACTAATTCAGATTTTGAGAGATAATTTCCTTGTGCGGTAAAAATAACTTTTTTTTTTAAACGGCCCCCTGACCCATTTTTAGCGGCTTAGAGCTGTTCGAAGCCTGTTGAATATTAAAATGCGAGAATATTTTGATAATTGATTTTCGCAAGATTAGAGCCTGACTTGGCTCTTAGTACTGGTAAATATATAAAATCTAGCTTGTGAAAGAAAGGAAGACAGGTGCTGTATATGAATACAGGTCCGATTATCAGGCTGGTTCACTTATAAACCATTGGACATTTGAAGGATCGTCTGAGACCGTATCTTTCTCGATGGGGGCAGGCTAGCGCGATAGATTCCCGACCACCGAATAGCTGGCATCCTTGAAGGTCACAGTGATCCTGAATCATTACATTCTTTCGTTATGCTCGTGGTATGTTAGTATCATCCGTTGAGAGAGGGGACACGAGTCACTATCGTATTTATTTTCTTATCCATTCACTTCCCCATTTTTATCGCCTTTTTCAGTTTCGTGCTTTAGGAAAGATTGACAGTCATTTAGTATTATTTAAATTATTTCGTTCATTATATTTTTCTTTTTTTTTCAACAAATTTTACTTTTTTAAATTTTCTCTCTCGTTTTATCTGGTTCATTATAAAAGATTCTCAAGAGACAAGTTGATTGTTATTGAATAAAATAGAAAACAGAAAATTAAAGGGAAATATCTAGCAGAGATTAATTTATTGGTTCGACTGTTTTCTCGTGATTGAGTGTAGGAAGAATACACAAAGCTTTCTTCAGAGGAGATACGAGTGACCGTCAAAGGCGCGAGGATCTTTTTACGTGCGACTCACGATTCATAAAAGTCATTGGCATTGATGAGAAAATAGCCTTCATAGAAAGATATAATGTGCTCATGCTGACTGGAGTTATTTCAACTGCAACAAGTTGTAATAAGAATGCACGCAGAGTAGCCTAATGGAATCAGAAAAAGCTTCTCGTCCTCTTATAATCTCCCCTAAAATTTGATAAAGTTCTCGTGCATCTTACACTCCAGGTGGGGAAACCGGGAAATCATAATTAATTTTTTCTTTAAGTAGAATTGTTCTTAATTCCGCATGGAAAAATGTTTGATGTGTTTGTTTATGAAACTTAAAATTTTTAAACTTTAATTACCTATAACTCTAAATACATACGTGTAATTTATTTTGCTTGAATTTGAAAATTTCAAAGATCACGATTTTTTTATGATATCCTCTACTATTGACAAACATTAGAATTATAACTAAGAATTTTGAACCTGCAATGAATGATCTCAACTGAGAAAATTTCTCTGCTTCGTTAGGACTGTTGCTTTTTGCTCCTTGTTTACATTGAACCGATACAAAAATTGATGGCTTGTAGGCAGCTAAATTACACGCTCTCCTTGCATTCTACGGGCTTCGCTCGAGAAAGCGAATTTTATTCTTTTCTTTGCCACCGCTATGACTCAGAATTCATTCCACTGATACATGCGTGATTTCATCAATCTCGGGTAAAATTTATTCCCGAATACGAGAATTTACTACCATTTTTTCTCGCTTAATTTCATCCGAACCCAATTTTAACGAAACTCTACCCCAAGTTCTGTATTTTTCCTCTACAACTAAAAATATCTTCTGCACGTATTTAAACCAAATACAGGCATAGTAGAGATTATACTCATTTACGAAAGAAAACTTATAAGAAATAGAATTTTGTACTTTCAAAGCACAATTTTTTGTTGTCGATAATTAAAACAATTTTCCATAGAGTCATTGAATAGTTAGGTAATAAAAGTCTCAATCAATGGAGGGATTATTTATTCAAGTCTCGATTCAAGTCGATGATCGTTTCATTGAACGGAAGAAAAGCGATTGAGTCGCTTCCGAAAAATCCAGTATCCATCTTCAGATCGAGTGTTTCGTGAATGGCCTCTTTAATAATTTCTCATAACTTTATTCCAAGCTAATTAGTCTGATAACTCAAGAGGCGAAAACAATGGTCTCACTCTACGTGAAGCAGACTTTCGAGCTCCTAGCGACCGATATTCCCATAATCTCTGTTACTCATAAATCTCCAAAGTACATATTTCAATATAGGTACCTTTTCAACAACTCCTCTCCAATTATTCACATTTTTTTAAATTACCTATTTTCATCTCAATTTCTCTTCGATTCGCGTTATTTATCAAGCAAAATGCTAAGCCACACTCTGCAGCGTAAAATACTTGCCGAGATTATCTCGCTGCATCTGCATGATATTTCTTGTATGCGCTCACACGTGTTAAAAAGTCCGTGCAGAAGAATATCAGCAATAAATCAAAAATCTTTAGTTGCTCTTTTTTTGCAGCTGTGCCAGGAAATCTTATTTTAAGATGTTCCAGTGTTTTCCTTTTAGTAACATAATCTTTTTTGTTTGATGGGTATTAAAGAATCAGTTACTATTAATCGAATCTTTTTTAGGAAACGAATTCCGAAGTTTTAACTGTTTCTCAAATACTTTTCATTCTAAAATATTGGGGTTTTTCTTCTAACTCAAATCGGAAAAGTTCAAAATGTAACAATTTTTCGATATAAATCGTGACGATTTGAGATTTTTGACGATTTGAAATCAAAATGTTCTAGTTTCTCTTATTGTCAAATTAATTCATTTATAGCTTTTCAAACTTTAAATAATTTAATTTAAAATTCTCTGATAAGTTCTAAAATTAATTTTGTTTTTTATTCTTTACATTTAAAAAAATGAACAGAGCATTGTGCATAAATGTTACAAACAAAGTTTTCAATTTGGTAATCCATTATCAGATAGTGATCAAGTCCCATCGGAATCAAAAATGGTAAAAGCTCTCTCGTTCATCGAAACACGTAAAATCGTTTTATTGTTAGATTAACAGATTTTATGACTTCTACATGTATTGATGAAATGATTGAATTTTTACACAGCTGCGTGTGTAAATGCACCAATTTAGATCTATAGACCGGTGTTGGTATTGATCGGACCACACCCGTACTTCTCACAACCCCCTACAGTCTACGCCATGCGTACATACGCACTTACACGTTTGCACTCTTCATATCTGTGTAACCTACCTAGTCTAGAGTCCAACACCCCATAGAATAGGTTATGCACGGCATGGGGTGCACAACCCCTATTTCAAGTCCAAATACCTCATGTTCGCGGTATATACTACGTGAAACTACTAGTAATAAAAATCATAATGACGCACTGAGAGATATAAGTTTTCAGTGTGAAAGTTTTATATATTTTGTCTTAAATGACACGCTAATCCCCGAACTGAATCGCAGTATATAAAAAATTGAAAAAGCAGTTATGAAACATTGAAAACTTGAGTTTCCCTGCAGCGCGCTTAAAATTAAATAATCGATTCTCTATTATTTCTAACTTTCAATAATGGAAAGAAGAAGAATATTTCTAGCGAGTTTTTAAGATATGAAGTAGGGGTTACGAAATTCGTGGTTGAAATAATATTCTGCATAAAATGACAATGATTATTAATGAACAATATAGTACTAAAATGAATTGTTTAAAATTTTTAATTACATATTCCTTTAAATTCAATGTGGATTTATGCCAGGAAGATCATGTGCGGATGAGATATTTAGCTTGAGGTGGATCATAGAAAAAAAATTTGAGAGTAAACAAAAGAGTTTTCTGTGAATTTGTTGATCTGGAAAAAGCTTTCGATGAGGTGCATATAAACTTCGGGAAGTCCTGAAAGAGTATGGAGCGAATGGTTGGCTTCTAAAGGCAATAAAAGCAATATTAAATGGTAGTCGACGACTTGCAGAGAATGATGAGCAGACTGGATACTAGCATGAAGAGTATGGGTCTTGAGATTAACGCAAATAAAACAAAAATTATGGTGTTTGAAAGAAGGGGCGAGAAAACAGTATGCAACGTTGCCTTAAAGAGAGGATATAACAAGTTAATGAGTTCGTGTATCTTGGAAGTTTATTTACTGCTGACGGAAAGATAGATGCAGAGATATCCAGACGTATAAACAATGGTAGAAAGATTATCGGCAGTGTACAAGCTATTACTAGAAGTAAAAATGTAAAGAACAAAGCTAATATTGCAATATGAAATTCTGTACTGTATGGTAGCGAGACCTGGACGTATCATGAAAAGGATAGGAGTAAAGTGCGTGGTTGGCATACAGTTCCTGCGGAATATGTGTGATATTATATTATGTATAAGAAGATTGATGCGTGAAACGAAAGATTTTGGATACTAATGGGCACGCGTGAAAAGCTTTTCTTAGTGGATTAGTATAATGGCTTTGTTAAGCTCTTCACCTGGGGTGATTTCTCGAGAGATTGATCAGTGACCCGTATCGGGGCGGTGTTGTGGGACGACTGTGTCGTTTGAATGAACAACACGCGACTTCTAGATTGATCTAAAACTCTAAAACATATCCCTTCTCCTGCACATCCCTTACTTACCCGTACCATATAAATTCCTTGATCCTCGGTAGTATAACGAGGCCAGAACCGAAAGAGTTGCGCTTACCCTGAAAGGGATTCGGCTTAATGGCATAATAAATAATAATAATGAATAATAAATAACTGTCTTATGGTACTGAAACCGCATACGAACGTAGAATAAGATTGAGAGACTTTCTTGGAAAAAATCTTTCAAAGGAATGCGTTAAGATCAATAAATTCAGAAATCTAAAATTCAACACTTAAACCCTCTAAACTTCAACAAACGTGAAAATCATGAAGTTTGAAATGGAACAAGGGAGGAAGTTTTGACAAGCTTTCTCTCGGAATGCCATATGCGTCCCGCACTCATTGAGGAAAATGTTTTCGTTCGGCATTCGCTTAAAAACAGTATCGTATTTCTAAGGCTCAGAGCACCCGTTTCTGGTTTATTTTCCAATCAAATTCCGCGATTCTGTACATTGTCCGTTCGCGCTTGACACCCAGCACCTGCCGATATTTCAATTATAGCCAGCAACTCGATGAAACTTTAGTTACGCGCATGTGACTCTGCAAATCAATTTTATTCGTGCTTTGTCTCGACGTGGTGTACTTGTTATTCACGTTATCTTTAGTGTACATAAATAAATGGTGTTCGGTTTCGCGCAGGAAAAGGAAATGAGAGGCTTTGCACGTACGTGTTACGGTGACTTCAATGATAGTATGCTAAAAAGGACGCTAGACGAGTGCCGTAATGATTATTCTATCTTTTGATAATTCATTGTAACATTTTAACGATCTTTTGCTCGCTCAAATTATTGAAGTTATTCTTCAAAGGTGGCAAGTTTTATGCCTCATTTTTGGCATGTTACCTATACACCTATTTACTTATTGTACTATATATACCTAGTTACCTGTATACCTAATTGACATGTTTTTACCTATATCAGTATATAGGGTGATACTGAAGGGTGGTAGGGAATGACTGCGGAAATTTTTCGAGATACTGAAACAAATTTTATGAAGTCATACATATTATTTTTTAAGTTTGTACCGATTTTGGGAGCTTTGAGTTTCAAGTGTTCAATTTAGAAAATTTCAAATTTAGAAATTTTTAATGCCTATCTAATTCTAAACAAATTGCATGCGTGGAACTTGAAATTGTTTTTATTTGAAAGTTTGAATTTGAAAGTTTATTGTGCAAGTCTTTTAATTTTTAATTATTTAATCTGGAATGGTCATTTCCGAAATCGTTATATTTTAAATTTTTTACATCAAATTGAAAATTTTTCAATGTTCGACTTATTTCAAATTTTCAATTGCACGATATTGAAGGCATCTGGTTCAATATTGTAAGCACTGAGCTCTTCAAATGAAAAAATGATTTATATTGCTTAAAGATCGAAATGAAGTCTACTTTCTTATAAAAATTTTTGGTTTACTGAAAAAAGAACACCCAAAAAGTTCACAAATCAAAACTAGACTTCGAAACTACCCGCTTTTCCGGCTCATTAGAGGCAAATGTACAAACAAAACAGAGGGAGAAAATTTTACCTTTTTCTTTTTTGAAAAATGGAATAATCTGAATAGATTGGTTCTAAATCAACCCTCAACATTTATATTGCTTCAAAAGTTTGTAGAATGTAGATGTTGTAGACGTTCAATTTGAAACATAAACTTCGAATTTGTAATTTATGCCGTTGATGGAAAAAGGACCCATACGTAAAATGGAATCCACACATTATCCTTTCTTAAAAGTTGTGGCATTATGTCTGCTACATTTTCTGCCCTTCATTTAATTTCCCAAATTTTTAACTCGTTATCTAATATCATGAGGGCGTGAGTTCCAATAAAATGTAAGAATCGTGTAAATTTGACATGGCCTTAAAACACATTTTGATGATTTTTGTGTATTGTGTATTTTGTAATTTTTAATAATTTATACATTTTTAAATTGTTTAGTTGTCGCAGTGTCACCTATTTACCTTTTGTCACCTTTTTTTAAAGTTGTCACCTATTTTACCTATTTTGGAAGATTGTCACCTTTCACCCTTTTTCAGTCGAAAAACTAAAATTTTATTCAAAATTGCAATTCACATTGCCTCAGAGTTAATTTGTGTGAGCTGAAATGAGCTGCAATTTGGCTGAGACCGGGAGAAATCCGGAAAATGACGTGAATTTATTTTCTGGTCGAGAATTTGTCTAATTCTTTTAGTTTTAGCAGAAGATTGATTCAATCAGAATTCCAAGTGGGAAGTCTTACAGCTTTAAACACTTTCAATTTTAAATTGTTGAACTTTAAAGACTAATTATTGTAAAATTCTTTTATTTGAAGACTTGAGTTTGACAAGCTTAATTTTTTTAATCTCGTATTTTTTAATTGTTAAATTCAGAACGTTAAAAATTTGAAAATATATCTTTTTGAGTGTTTATTTTTAAGCCGGATAGCGAGTCGCTTTTTCACTTTTATTTGCTTTTTTTTTAATTGTTAGCCTCCTGTTCAGAATATGGTTCAGATTTAGAAATGAAGACCTTAATAGTCAAAGAATTTTGTGTTCGTAACATTCAAAATTTAATTATTTTAACTCGAAACATGATAAATTAGATCATTTTGAATCTATAGTACTTGAAATTAAACAATATTGTTGTTTGAACCCTTCTATAGATTTATCACATTCTTGTAAGTTCAAGTAAGAAAAATTGGACAGTTTTGAATTGAAAAGCTTAATAATGGAGTAATTTTACGTTTAAAGCCTTCAATATTTGTGAAGGAATTGAATTTTCAAGATTTTGAAACTGACCCCTTTAAAATTCTACAAATTTATCTCAAAGTGATAGCCTTAATAAGTTGTGAATAATTTCAGATTGGAACATTCAAAATTGCTTGGTATTAAATTTAAATAGTTCAAAGTTGCAGAATTAGAAATTAAAGCCTTTAATATTTTAATATCTATTATTTTCAAACGATGAAAACCGGAAAATTCCAGATTAAAATGTTTAATATTGAACAATTTTATATTAGGATCATTTAAATTTAAAGAAATTTGAACATAAACCTTATTGTACATTTTTCTTTTGAAATCCTTCGTAGTTGAATAATTTTAAATTGAAGATGCTAAAAGTTTCATAATTTTACTTTTGATACTTTATAAATTGCAAAATTTTAAACTGAAATTGAATAATTATGAATTGAATCCTTTAAAGTGATATACTAAAATTTTACTTAAAATCGCAAGGAACGATTTTAAATATAAAGCGTTCGGTTTCAAACTATTTTTGGACTGAAAAATTAAACATGTTTTTCCATTAAAAATTGTCTTGTTTGAAATTTAGATTGTTCAAAATCATACAATTTCCAACTGAAAGTCTTAATTCAGTGTTTCGATGTTCAATTAAAAGTTTTGTTTTCTGTTTGAAGACATCGAAATAAAAATTTTCAATTTTGATGGCCTCTGCTTTTGAATTACTATATATGTAAAATTTCAAATATTTTTTACTTGGAGAGTCTTTAATTTTTCATTTTCAATTTTAAACGGTTCAAAGTTCAAATGTAGAATTGTTCTGCATTAGAGTTTTAAATCTAGATATTCTCATTTGAATAGGTACTAAAAATTGTAAATTCAGTTTTGAGAGCTTCAATTTTAAAATTTAAATGACTGGGAACATTTTTTAAAATCCGGAAAATGAGTTTGAGAGATATGGGTTAATATTAACCCGTGTCCTAAAGACTGAAATTTCCTATTGATTTAACATGGGAAAGGGCAACTTTTTGCATGTGTGACTTATATAATATTTTTTTCGGACACCTAATCCTCATCTATTTTCGAAAAAAATTCACCTATTCATCTTTTTTAATCCCAGTAGGTATTGTGTTGACTGATTGTTATTAACTGTTGTAAACATTAGACTGTCAAAGTGACTTTAATATACCTTTTTCCATCAATGGCCTCAATTGTATAAATGTAAATTAATGCATTTTAAACCCTGGGTAGTTGATTTGTAGGAACTTCCAAAAATCATTTTGAAGCCTAATCGGCATAAAATATTCTATTTCATAAGAGAATCCTGAAAAAAGTTTTGAGCCAAATCGGCGATGGGTATGTGAAGAACATCGAGAGAACCGGTTTGTTGGTTCAAAAAACGTTAGGTTGCTATGTAAAGTACCATATTTTTCCGATACTTGAGTATTCTGAAGTATTCAGTTAAAAACTAAAAAATGTGAAGCAATCCGTTACCTGTAAAGTCATTGGGGTTTTGGTTATTTAATTCCGATTGTATAATACTCAAGACTCAAGTTTAAAGCTGGGCGAAGCTCTCATATCAGTCAATAATGCATTATCATTGTCAGTAATAATTTTACTACTTTAAGAGTATTCCATGCTATAACTGGAAATTCTGAATCGTATAATTTTATAATTAGGCTCTGAATCTGCAATCTGCATAGCGATAAAGGGGAGTGAGGCGCCCCAAGCCTCATAAAAACCGGAGTCTCTGTCAATGACAATCAAGCTGCCTTGTGTAATTTTGCATCGTTCAGTCTTGACCTACGACGCGATTCATAAACCAGGGGAAAAGCGCGTATTCGCAATTTTTCCAGACGATCCATCTTCCTTCTACCTGTACAAAGAACACAGGAGGTCGAAGCGCGACATTGAAACTGCCTCATCCACTTTACTCCCCTCCATCCTCGTGGATGGCGGAGAACCAGTTTGCGAGGTAGATCTACCTGCACGTGGCCTACAGTCCTACACCTTGTCCTTTTTTTTCTGCCGAAGAAACGAAAGATGGCGGGGTGAGATTCGCCCACGGGCGGTAAGCAACGCGATATCGCGACTGGACAATGGCCGAACGCAAATTGAAAGGCGTTCGAAGAAGTTGTATTGGCGCGCGTGGGTTTAATAGCCCGACGCTAAATTCGCGATTGTGTCCGCGATCTTCCGCGACGGCTAATTGCTGAGTTTACGTGAACGAACATGCCCCGATCATACGCAGTTTGAAGCCCAAAATTACCGGCCAAGTCAGTCTCAAAGCTGAATAATAATGGCTTCAAAGAAAATTTTTTCGTTTAAATTTCAGGTTTCACCCTCAAATCTTCTTCCTTTAGTCATACAACAAACGATTATTCAAGAATCTTACAAAAGCAATAAAAGTCTGCATTATTTCATTAATAAATTGTTATTAATTCAGATTTAGAGAGAATTGTATTAGGTTTCGGAAAATATTTATAAATTCATGGTCGTTTATCCATTGATTTTGTAGATTTTACTTATTTTTGATGAAATTTGAGTTATTGATTTGGCTACTAAAAAAATAGTGAAAGTCATGTAAATCTCTGAGTAAATTAAGATTTTTTTTTCTGATAATTAGTCGTATTTGACTCAAAAGTAGTAAAATCTACATTTAATCTATTTTTATTTTACCACATTAGTTATTAATTCCAAATAATATTAAACTAAAAATATTGAAGATAATTATTCTGCAGAAATTTGGACAAATTAAACAAATTTTGTTGACTTAACCGTAGTACGTGGTTATTACATGGACAACCAAATATTTTGTTGTCCCATCAAAAATGTTTGGTAAGAAAAATTTGGTTGATTTAGCCAAATATTAATAATTTGTTGGATTTAGTGGGTTTGCTGGGTTTATCAAAAAGGTTGTAAAGCTGTAATTATATCACTCCGCGTTTATCGAATCTCCGAAGAGTTTATTTTTATAAAAAAAGATTATAACTATCTTTTTTTCCGATCTTGATAACTCATGATGTTCAGTAAGTCTCGTAAACTTTGATACATTTGGAAGAGGATGTGGACCAGCATTGACATATGGAAGTTGGAATCAATTATTTTGAATTCTTTACTGAAATTGATAACAATTAGTTTTCTACTCGCACAAAGCTTCAAATTTAACTGAATAACAATCGTCTCATTATTATCAGCAAAGTGACTTAATTTTTATTACTCGTGATTGAACTCTACTAGAGTGACGTTTTATTTTATTTTCTTAGTCACTAATTAAACAACGTTATGACCAACCTTTCGAATAAAATATATAAAAATATATAAAATAAAATATATAAAATGTATAGATCTCAGGATTGGGACTCACGCCCTATTGACACTTTTCGATACTTTTTTTAACGATGCATCTATTTTGCTACTATCTTGAATAAAATTACGCTAATACTACTATTTTCTCAATTTGCTCGATAATGCAACTATTTTCCAACTTTGCCTTTAAAAATATTTTTAAACTTCTCTAGATTGGCTAGAATGACATATCTGCCATCCCAAAAATCGAAATTTCAAAAGATTTCAAGATTTTAAAAATTTAAAAAGATTGCAAGGCATTTCAAACATTTTCAAAACATTTCAAGGGTCTTCTTAAAATTTCACGAGATTTCAATGATATCAACAGATTCCAAGGGGCTTTATTTGAATTTGAATATAATTTACGGGATTTTACCAAACGTGCCAGATGAAAAAAAATTTTTTAATGGATTTCAAAGGATTTGACAAATTTTAGGGTATTTTACAAGATTTCAAAAAATTTCGCGAGATTAAAAATATTTCGAGGGATTTTAAAAAGGCATCAAAGATATAAAAGGATTTCAAAGATACATATCAAGAGATTTAAGGGAAATTCAAAGAATTTCTAGAGAACTCAAGTAGTAAATGGAATGAAATTTTAAGATACTCATAGCGATTTCAAAGAATTTTATGGGATCTCAAAGGACTTCAAAGATCTAAACAATTTTAAAGGAACTTTAAAAGATATTAAATATTTCAAAATGCTGTACGAGATTTCACAAGATTACAGGTATTTTTAAAATTTCAAAAGATTTTGAATAATATAGTGTATTTCAAAAGATTCTGTGGAATTTCGTGAGATTTCAAAGAATTTTACAATATTTGAGGAATTTAAAAGATTTTAAAAGAAATTAAAAGATTCTATATGATTATAAGGAATTTCTATAGATTTCAAGTTATTTTAAAAAAATTGTAGTTTTCCAACGATTTCAGAGGATTTCAGCATAATTCAAGGAGTTTTAAAGATTTCAGTGTATTTCAACGGATCTCAAACATTTCAAAATATTTCAAAGCTTTTAGAGTATTTTTAAAGATTTCATCGTTTTTATTGAAGGAATTTTGAAAGATATAGATTTCAAGATTTTTTACGGGATTTTAATCGATTTTTGTGGGATTACCAGGGAGTTTACAAGATTCAAGGGCTTTTATAAATTTCAAGGGATTTTAAAGAGCTTAGAGTATTTCAAAAGATTCCAAGAAATTTGACGAGATTTCAGCATTTTTAAGGATTTTCAAAGAATTTAGTATAAAATCAGAAAATTTCAAAAGATTCTATGAAGTTATTCAGGATATCAACGATAATTGAAAGATTTCAAGGAATTCTGACGGATTTCTAGAGAAGTTTAGGGAATGAATGAAATTAAATTGCAAAAGACTTCTAGGGATTTCTAAGGATTTCAGGAATTTCAAGGGATTTCACCATATTTAAGGAATTCATAGGCTTTCAAAAAAATTATTAGATTTCAGGGGATTTCAAGGGATTTTGAAGATTTCGAGGGACTTAAGGGCATGTGACACAGTCAAATTCCTATATTACCGACGTCTTTTTTTTCGGTGTACCAAATTTTTTTTTGAACCATAGAACTTTTTTTTAAAAATAAAGTATCGGACTGAAAGTTTGGAAAATGCATTAGAAGACAATAACCTACGTTTATGTTCTTCATTTGAGTCGGAATTTTGCGAAAAATTATTTTCGAAGAAATTAGAACTGGGAGCTAATCCAGAAATTTTTTGAACCATAGAACTTTTTTTATATGCAAAATATCAGCCTAAAACTTTGAGGAATGCAAGAGACGACAATAAAGTACGT
>JAUMHM010000050.1:15668688-15680576 GCA_032362435.1 Melikaiella ostensackeni | reverse complement strand
AAACGTAGGTTATTGTCTTCTGATGCAATTTCCAAACTTTCAGTCTGATACTTTATTTTGAAAAAAGTTCTATGGTTCAAAAAAAAAAAATTTGGTACACTGAAAAAAAGAGGTCGGTAATATAGGAATTTGACTATGTCACATACCCAGAGGTAGTATAAAAGTAAAAATTATGGAAAAGGTACGAAGGAGGGTGCGCGGCTAGGGGTCGGTAAATTAGGAGAAAAATGGGGCCTACTTAACAGGCACAGGACTCTAGTCAATAGGCTGCAGCTTGTCGAGTTAGAAGCATTTTGAACGCGTTCTGGATATACGAGTATACATCCCCAGAGGTGCGCCTAGATACGTTCAAGATCTCCTCAAAAGTTCTTACATACTTTTTTTTCAATTATATTCGTTCTTTTCTCCAAAAGCAAATAAAACTGTTTTAATTTTATCAACGCTCATTCAAAGTCCCGCGATTGATGAGGAAACTAAAAAAACCCGCACTGATGTGTTTGATCATTTCTGTCACACACATAAAAAAACGAAGGGTAAAAATTGAGTCAGGTAAAAATGCTGGGGGTAATCTCGGCGTTCAAAAAAATGAAGATCGGCAAGTGTAAAATGAAAGATCGCTAATTTTTCATTTTACCCCTTACCGGTCTTGATTTTTTTGCAGACAAGATTATCCCCAGCATTTTTACCTTGAATTTTTTTTTACCCTTTGATTTTTCTGTGCAGATATACAGTAGCGAGGAAAACTCTTTGATGGCCTATGCGAATTTTCTATAGAATACTTGATTAAGCTGGCGTGAATAGTTGTATTTTACATAATTTTAGTTACAACAAAGATTTCCTTCCTCAAAGATAATTTTTAAGACAATTGGTAAAATAAGAGAAAAGTCTGTTTTTCTTTTAAATTTACATTTTTTATGCATTGGCCTTGATTTCACTAAAATTATATGCCATTTAAAAAAAAAGTTCATATTCACTCAAAGAGTTCCCCCACACACACATTCACCATTTTCAGATTGCAAAATAAATATATATATACTTTTTTTCATGACATTAAAACTGCTAATACCACCTTATATGTGAAAGTCTAAAGTTTATGAATCACTATGATTCTTTTAATTTCACTCAATTTTAAGGAAATACGCATAAAAACGTAACTTTAGTCATTTTCGATCATTTTTGGAAATTTATTTTGTATAAAGTTTTACTGTCTTTTACCCAATTAAAATATCAATACCAAACTTATACAACTGTATTCTTGACATTCTAAAGATTTTATTTCACCCTTCCAAAGTTAAAAAAAATATGTATTTTGAACATTTTTCATCTCTGAAATAAGCTATGGGTAGCTACATACCCAGGTACGCCTTGAACGAGACGCCAGAAAATATGTGCCACCAGAGGGTTAATAAGATTGATCAGTTTTCCAGGAATTTTTAGAGAATCTTAAAAGATTTCAAGGGTTCTTAAAGGATTTCAAAGCTTTTAGGGTACTTTGAAAGATTCAAAAAGATTTCACGCGATTTTATGGGAGATGTATATTATATACTAGATTTCAAAGATAATAAACCCTTCGATTAAATATTTTAAAAATTGCATGACACTATTGTGCTACTATTTTTAAATAAATATGCTACTATTGACCCTATTTTGAATTTCAGTTATTCTGATTAATTTTAATTCTAATTAAGATGAAAAAAACAATGCGTTGAAGTGCACTCGTTATCAATCTTGAGTGATTTATTGTACATTCTTTATTGAGATTACATATTGGCAGAACGACAATGTCTCATCCACAATCAAAGCCTGCAGTTGTTTTTAGCGTCTTGCAGCTACTGCTTGATGAGAAGTCTTTCAAAGAGTGCTTCTAGATGAGACGCGTCATAGTGTTTCAGGCGTGCATTCCTCGAGCGAATGAGTCACAAAAACAATGGTAATCTATTGAAACTCACAGCTGCTGTCCTTTCATTTCGTTCTCTCTGGGCTACATCTGTTGGCGACATATAGGGTGCCTCGAAAGTAAAAAGTTATTCTTTCCCGCCTTTTACCAATCACTCTTATACTCTTTCTCTCTGAGATCCTCGGCCACGATAAATAAATATGGATAACTTTGTCACTTGTTGTCGATATCGCTCTGTTTTCCTCGAGATTTGCTTGATTCGTCATTTCACCTCTAATGTCGAGACGTGGGATAAAAAGCTTCTGAATCCGCAAGAAATTCCCATCATGAATTCATTTAGTATTTGAAATAATTAAGTATATTTTCTTGACGTGTATCTTCAGGAAATATGAGATCATTCAGTTCTCCTTATTTTGATAAGGCGAATGATATCTTTTTTTCTTGTCAATAAGGCACATGAATAATGAATATTCCCTAAATTTTACTTTCCATAATGTTTATTTTAACGAAATTGATTTGAACGAATAACAATTTGCTCTGATTTATATTTCTCAGGAATTACAATTTGACATAATTTGTATTATTCCGAACGAACTGTCTACCATTACGGAAATTTCCGTAAGACTAACCTGTTTCCAGCTCTTTCAGGGCTAAAGTTACGGGATTTTCCGTAATTTTAGCCTCTAGCCCTAGCGCTAAACTTGGCCGGGTCAGTCTTACGGGAAATCCCGCGATACTAGTCAGTGCCTATTCCGAATTACTGTTTAGCATAATTTTCATATCATTAAATTTATATTTCTACGAATGATCATTTGGTATCATTTTTATTTTTGCGATTTACTATTTGGCTGAATTTGTATTTTTTCGAATTGAAATTTTTTTGAAATTCCGGAATTTTCTAAAATAAGTACAGTAAGATAATTTTAACTTTTTCTTTTTTATTCTGATTTGGGGGGGGGGGGGTAATTGTTCCAAACTCCCCAAAAAAATATTCAAAAGTTGAAAAGTTGTTTTCCTTCAAAAATGTGCAAGATACAGAAAAAAAGTTCGAGGTTTTTCTATCTCGTTTGCTCATTTTTAAAAATTGATTTTCAGAAAAACGCTCGTCATTTTGTTAATTTTCAATTTGTTGAAATTTTTCCTCGGATTTCGGAACTATCAGAAATCCTCCGTCAGAATCAATAGGAAAAAGTTAATAATCTTAATTGTTTGAAAAAATACTTGAATTTCAAACAAAACTTGTCTCCTTTTATTCTGATTTTTAAAAAAATCGGCACATTCAAAGTTTTTTTTTTTGAGTCACAAAGAACACATACGCTAAGTTTCATGCTTACTTAACAATCTGAGTTAAAGTTGGCCTTTCGTCGTACCGCTGCTACTTTAGGTCAGAATGAAAATTATTTCCAATGAAAATTCGTATAAATGCTAATTAGGGCAAATAGTAATTCGGAGAAACAATAATTTCAGTAAAATGGACATAAGGAAAAGCAGAACTTCATGAATATTTACGAGCCTCAAAATTAGTTAACAAAACGTTAAAAAAATCTGAAATTCGTGAACTATTTAAGACCCAAATCATTGGAAAAAAGTGATATCTGATTTTGGAAACAGCCTTATTGTACAGAATACTGAGGTAATTAATTATGTACAGAGATAATGCAAAAATTGTAAAAAAGAATAATTAAAAATTTGAATAGTACTAATACTTCTTTGAATTATTAGTCAAATTTAACTGCTAATTATTGAATTTAGTGATTGCCTTTGAGCTTTATTTTAATGCTTCGCTTCAAACAGGGAAAATTCCTTTTCTGGAGCTTTTTCTCAGTTCCTAACCTAATAAAATTTTATATCTTTTGTCGAAAATGAAATAAATTTTTATTGCTTCAAACTAATTTATTTCGAACTTTACAAAAAAGACTACAAAAAGGGTCGAAAACTGACGATTTTCAGATAAGAGCCGTGGAATAATTAGTCGTTGGACCATAAACATGCGCTTCTGGAAATCTGGAACACTTGAGACGCCTTCCTCAATCTTGTCAAGGGGCTTCTTTTTCAAGTTGCATTTGACGTGCCCTTATGGGTCATCGAAACTGTAAATTTGGTATGCAAGAACCAGATTAGTGTTTTGGTTCACAATCGAATTCTTGATCTTGGCCCTCAGAAATGTTCTGGGGTTCACTTCGAGGCAGAGATGATGGAGAGAAGCAGTGTAGGTGTAGGGTTTAGTCGGGTTTTAGAAGGAAATATGATACGTTTGGGTATAACTGACACAAACCTTACCTATCAGATCGACCGTGTATGTATTTAATATACCAATACTATATTCGAGTTTACCCTCTTTTCACAAGAGGATTCTTTAAGTATTGGTTTAGTCTCAGTGTTTAGTGGCTTCGAATTCGAAACATGCTGAGTTTATGGGATGAAGTAGAATGTAAAGGGGACGTATAGTCAACCTTTGATAATAAGGGCCTGGGATCTCGTGTGAATATTATACGATTCACACCGAGATTTTTCCATTTTATGATTTTAATACCGGAAATCCAATTTTTGTGGTAAGAATAATTTTTTGAAAACTGTTTTTATATTTATTCATCTTTAAGAAAGAGATAAGTTACTTGCTCCTCACTTTACCCTTAACAGGAGTAATCGGCTTGTAACGTAATAAATATCAAAAATAAATTTTGGGATTAGATGTTTGCTTTTTTTCTAAATGTTAAAGCGAAATAACGCCAAAATTATTTTTCATTTCTGTCAAATTTCCGAATAATGGTTCGGTTTTATGCCTGGGGTAGACCAGGTTAGATCTTCTCTCCCTTTTCGTAGAGCCTTGGATCCCTTTCCCCCGAGCTTTCTCCCTTCATTGTTCTTTATCTTTGAAATGAAATCTCGACAAAACAGCTGTTTGCAGTAAAATAGCTAAGTTATTTTATAAAAAGTGGTCAGTAGATAATTATTTGCCCAATAAATTCATTATTTTTAAAATTATTTATTCTATGATTTCTTTCTTGCTATATGAATAAAGCAGGATAATGAGAAGATAAAAGTTTCTGAGGGATTGTTCCGTTGGAACTACGAGCGTCGAATGTAATTCGAATGCACCTACACCTACGCAACTGTATAAAAGTGGTGGCAGTCGATAAAAAGAAACAAAGAGTTTGAAGCAGCGATGTTTCAGTACGTTCGAAAACAATTGATAATTCCCGTGGACGGGCGAAGGTTCATCAGTGCGAAATAATTGACTGAATGTATACTTTCATATGCGTCGTGTTTCGTCACAAGGCTCGTTTTATTGGTCGAACAAACACATAAAAATTTCCATTGAGTTTCCACGCAATTACGCTCTCTTCACTTGTTTGAAAGTTTTTACGTATTATTGTTCATTGTAAAAATTGTCTGCACTAAAATCTATTTTGGCTTGATTTATTGAACTTTACAAAGTCTCAGATTTGTTCGCCCTTACACCGAAAATATTTTGTTATTTGTTGAATTTGTACCTCACTACCTCATTCTAATTTGACCCGAAAAAACGAATTTCTAAGGTGGAGTCTTGTATTTTATTTATTTTAACTTATATCCCATAGTACTTAATATTAAAAAACTTTCAAGTGCATTTTGCTCGAAATTTTGTTTGTATTTATTTTTTATTAGAAAGTATGTAACTTCTTGTTCAATAAGACTTTATTAACATTTCAATTGAACTATTTGAAATATTGAAAATTGCGTTTAACACTGGTAGCCTCCGTATGCCTAAAAGTTTCACTCAGCCAATTTATGACTCAAAATGTAATGCAGCTTGCAGGGATACCCGCTTTCTTTATCCCCGTGATTCGTGACCCGCAAGTGATTGGAATACTTCATGTCAAAAAAATATTTTTTGAAGCATTTAAATATTTTTCAAAAGTTTGAAATGATCTTTAATTCAAAATTGATTGAAAACTTCATTCTTTTATGTCATTACGAAGTATTTAATTTGGTATAATTTAAAATTTTTGCATTACAAAAGCCTGGGAAAAGCTAAAGAACGTTTTTCTGGTCCAAAATTTTTATACTTAGAAAAAAAAATTTTTTTAACAATTTTTTGCCTTCTTTCATAATTATGAAAATTGAGGACCAGGCAAACGTTCTTCAGACCTTTTTATTCAGTTTCCCAATTCAGTTAACTGGATATTGCATTTCGTGTAAATGTAAGTTGGTAGAAGTTGTGGGAGGCACCTCGTAAATTTTTATTGTAATAAAGATAAAAAAAATTCAGATTGTTTTGGTTCTGTTGATGATCAGGGCAAGGCAGGGATGTTGAAAAAAAAACTGTAAAAAGTCCCCACTCAAAAAAAGGTCTGATCGAATATGGACCTACAGGAAATCTTGGTTTCATCAGAGTTTACGGCCAAAATTCAAATTTATCAAATAATTCTGGTTAAAATAATTTACAAAATATGGTAAGTTCATATTTAAGTCGGCATTCTGATTGTTTTCACCAATCTTTTTTTTGAGTGTCAAGGAATTTCTGTAAATTTAAAAGGAACTTTAAATACGTCAAGAACTAAGGGCAGTATTTTCTGACGTTGAAAATGTGTGGATTATACACTGAATAACTGATTATTAGGCGAAATTATGCGACAAAAAATCAAATTATGCGTTATAAAAGTGTGTAAAAAAACTAAGGCATAGTATGCACTTTTTAACTCAAAAAGTAGTAAAATATCAATATTTAAAACGATAAGAATATTTACTGACGAATTTTAACATGCAAATATGTATTAAAAAATGATTTTTTTTGCAACTTTTTACACCTATATTTCGCAAAAAAATTTAATTATGCGCTATCATGCGAAAATTTCAAAATTATGCGACGAAAATCAAATCATGCGTTTTGATGCGACGTTAAATTGAATATATTTGGCATGGAAACTTTATACAACATGAAAGGTCTGAGTTATAACTAATTTTGAGAATTATGCAATTATGCGTTTCGCACAAACTCGAGGTCCTTAATAATAACTTTGAAAATTTGAAATCTTGATTTAAATCTATTTTATTGCATGTGTTAATGGTCAGGGAAATGTCAGGAAATTTTTAAAACTAAGTTTAGCGGCCCCGGGGTTTAAAAAACTATTATTTAAATTGCAATGATTATAAGCCCCCCCCCTCCCCTGAAAGTGGTTTGTCATATGTCGGTGTAATTCCATCACAGTCACTTAAAAAATTTATTGTAAGAATGGAATTTCTTGGAAATAGCAGAGTCGTCGTGCTAGGGGACTGGGGACACTAATCACTAATTGTAAGTCACGCGAGATCAAGCAAGGCATCTTTAGAGTTTGGATGTGGCATGATGGGCGCCTTGATGTCTCGAATGTCTCACGATCGATATATGTAAACCGTACATATATATATGTATGCACAGAGTAGGTACTCCACTTAGATTAGGCCTTTGTAGTACACACGCACATCGTACAGAGTGGCGGTAGTACTCATAAGGGTGACCCTGGTGTATATTGCATGTCGTCGACATCGATTCGCGCGTTCAATTGCCTGACACGAATAGAGGAAATTATTCCTCTCAATTTGACGCAATTTAAAAGAATTAAGTGTCCAGTCTACTTTTAAGCGCGCCTCGCGTCTCATAGCTTCACTCACATTGCTTGTACATAGACGCTTTCTCGATTCGTCATTCCCTTAATGACCTAGACCTAAGTCCTATTAATTTCACCGTCAATTCCAGTACGGGCATATACCGTCAGTACTAGAAATTTTATTTTAATAGAAATACGAAATATGAAGCTTACAAATACTTATCTTGCTTCAGAAGCTTCATTAATCATTTATTTGGCTGATAGGTTCAAGAGCTTCTAATCAAATATTTACTTCAAAGGGTTCATATACTGATGTCAATAAAAATTCAGTTACAAGCTTCGAAATTTTCAATTCAAATCTATAGAAAACTTTTTAAAGGGTGGGTTTTATATTCTAATGTGAATCAAAAATTGAATCATAAAGACCAAAATAGAAGACTTATGTTCTCTCCTTAGAGAACATTAGTTTTTCACCCCAATTATTTTTTACTTTAGAAAGCCTTTTAGCTGGAAAAATTTTTAAAAAAAGTCTTTTGTTACTTTGAGAGATATAAATTTTGCTTAAAACAAGTTCTGTACTTTATTATTCCTGGCTCAGTAGTAAAATGCACTCGTGCACTTTGCTCGCCGTGGAGTAAGTATCCTATATACTCGTAGTCGTATTGTGCCCAGTGTCCACAGAGCCCATAACAAAGTTCACGTACATTCTTCACTGCTTCCCCATAATATATAGACATGGTTGCCAACTGCTGTTAGCGCTTCGGATCACTGAATATTGCATTATTCTTTGATGTTGTGCAGTTTTCCTCGCAAACTATAACAAAAATTAAGCCTTCTAGATTGTGCCTTTAATTAGTTTCCGGAGGGGCAAACATTTTCTCCACATAAAATATTTTTGATCTCGACTTCTAAAAAATTCATCGTTTAAAAATAAAATCAATTTAGAATCTCGTTTAGCATATTTCTAATTAATCTATAGTTTGATAAAGCTTATGTGGGGTTGATTGCTGCACTGGAAAAATTGACGGGGAAATGACAGTAAATTTTTATAACTTTTTTAAGTCCATGTGAGGATAACCTCAACATTTTTTTCCAAAAAACTTACGTTCAAAATGAATTCGATGTCCAGTTGAAAATGTGGGAAGCCAAATAAACAGCACTAAGGAACGTTTGTCTGGTTCTAAATTTTTATGATTGAGGTAGTTGATGGAAAAAGGGCTTATACGCCAAACAGCTATTTTGAGAAAATCG
Source organism: Melikaiella ostensackeni (assembly GCA_032362435.1). Lineage (NCBI taxonomy): Eukaryota > Metazoa > Arthropoda > Insecta > Hymenoptera > Cynipidae > Melikaiella > Melikaiella ostensackeni. Next base: position 15,671,858 of record JAUMHM010000050.1, on the reverse strand, counting down.
TCTTTAAAGTTTTTATTTGAGTGCAACTTATCGAAAAGTAATGCAGTCCGCATATTTCTGTTTTTTAAAGTTGTGGCAGTACGTCCACTACATGATTCAAAAATGTACGGTGTGTTTGAAAACGATACTCTCATTTTTCTCTCAGTTTTACAAAAATGGTATATAAGCCCTTTTTCCATAAATGGGGTAAAACCGTAATTAACTGTTATTATTGATAATAATATTATCAAATATGATTATGTATTTGTTTGACTCTGCGCTTAACGACTCTACGGCTGCGAATTTTCAAGGTCGCGTGGACAAGCAACGACGATTAGCTATTATAAACATTAGAAAATAAATATGTCTTTGTTGCATTATACTTGAAAGACGTTATTACGTCGATTTAGAAACTTTATGAAAAAGGGGGTATAAGCCTATAAGCCCTTTTTCCATCAATGGCCTCAGTTGCGCGAAAAAAAATTTGGAAAAAATCTTTTTTTTATAATTATAAAAATTTAGGACCAGACACATGTTTCTTAGTGCTTTTTATTTAGTTTCCCAAATTTTCAACTGAATATCGCATTTCGTGTAAACGTAAGAAGGTTAGAAAAAAAATTCAGGTAATCCTCTCATGACGCTATATAGAAAAACCTTTTCAAGCACTTTAAATGTCAATTGATATTACACAAAATTATGCAGTTTTGATTATGTTCGATTCAAAACTAAGCTTTTTAGTTTTTGAAATCTTAAAGCTTCAAGACTTTGAGTTTTAAATGTTCAATTTGTAATATTTTCAAATTTAAAACACTATTCCGTTTGCAATCTCTAATCCTAAAATTGTTCAAACAGGTTCAAAAATTAATAAATTCGGATGATTGACTTTTTAAATTGTGACAGGCTTCAAGAATGAAAAAATCCTATTAAAATTGCGTGCTGGTGTAAAGAGCAAATACATAGTTCAAAATATTGAATTATTTCAAATTGAAATCCTCCGTGTAATGGACAAAGTCAGTAATGAGTGGATTCTCAAAGAATGTGGTGTAGAAGAAACATTGATTGACAAGAGTGAAAGAAACTCCTGTGATGGTTTGGTCATGTTGAGATAATCAATGAAGGACGCTTAACAAGGCAAGTGTATTTAGGTAAGGTGAATAGTAGCGTACCCAGAGGTAGACCGAAGAAAGAATGGTTGGAATGTGTGAATGAGACTCTGAAGCGAAGGGATATAAGGAGTCGCAGAAACACGAGAGCGTGCATGAAACGATATATGGATGTAGCGGAAGCAAAAGATGTATGCAAGGATAGGGATGTATGGAGGACAATTGTTTATAAGAAGAGTGATGTCTGAAACTAAAGATTCTGGATACTAATGGGCCCACGTGAAGAGATTTTCTTAGTGGATTAGTATAATGGCTTTGTGAAGCTCTTCACCTGGGTTGACTGCTAGAGAGATTGATCAGCAAACCGTGTCGGAGCGATGTTGTGGGACGAGTGTGTCGTTTGAATAAACAACACGCGACTTCTGATTGACCTAAAACCTATCCCCTCTCCTACACATCCCTTACTTACCATATAAATTCCTTGATCCTCGGTAGTATAACGCGGCTAGAGCTGAACGAGTTACGCTTGCCCCGGAAGGGATTTGGCTTAATGGTATAATAATATTAATAGCCAGTATATCAAAATATATCGCCAAGTTATGCTGTGGCCAACTATGAACGGATGGGTTTTTTTAAATACTGGACATGGGATTAAAAATAATTAAGAGGTAGATTTTTCCGAGTTAGTGTATGGCCAACTATAAATGGGTTTTTTTTTTTAAATACTCGAAATGTGGTCAAATATAATTAAGAGGTATATTTTGCCGAGTTGGGGTATGGCCAGCTATAAATGTTTTTTTTTTAAATTCTGGAAAAGTGGTGAAATATAATTAAGAGGTACATTTTGTCAAGTTGGATTATGGCCAACTATAAATACGGGTTTTTCAAAATACTGGAAATGGGGTCAAATATAATTAAGAGGTAGATTTCGCTAAGTTGGGGTATGGCCAACTATAAACGGGTGGTTTTTTTTAATACTGGAAATGGAGTCAAATATAATTGAGAGGTAGATTTTGCCGAATTGGGGTATGGCCAACTATAAGCGATGGGTTTTTTACAATACTGGAAATGTGGTAAAATATAATTAAGAGGTAAATTTTGCCCAGTTGGGGTATAGTTAACTATAAACAAGTGGTTTTTTTTTAAATACTGGAAATGTGGTCAAATATAATTAAAAGGTACATTTTGCCGTTAATACAAAATCCATTTTTGATGTAACATTTTCGAGGTTCTACTTGGCTGTGATTAAGAGATTCAAATATTTATGTACCTATGTCACGTCGACTATTATTACCTGCATTTTGAAAAACAAATCATCCCGATACGTCAATCCTGTCCAACGTTATGGTGGAACATAAACAAAAACGTTAATGAAAAATCCATTTTTGATTCAACCTGTTCGAGGTTCTACTTGGCTGTGATTAAGAAATTCAAATATTTATGTTCCTATGTCACGTCGACTATCATTACCTGCATTTTAAAAAGAAATTCATCTTCATACGTCAATCCTCTCTACAGTTATGGTGGAACATAAACAAAAACGTTAATGAAAAATCCATTTTTGAAGTAACATTTTCGAGGTTCTACTTAGCTGTGATTAAGAGATTCAAATATTTATGTGCCTATGTCACGTCGACTATCATTACCTGCATTTAAAAAAAAAATTCATCTTCATACGTCAATCCTCTCTACAGTTATGGTGGAACATAAACAAAAACGTTAATGAACAATCCATTTTTGCTTCAACCTGTTCGAGGTTCTACTTGGTTGTGATGAAGAGATTCAAATCTTTATGTACCTATGTCACGTCGACTATCATTACCTGAATTTCAAAAAAAAATTCATCCCGATACTTCAATCCTGTCCAAAGTTATAGTGAAACATGGACAACATGAAAAAAAACTTTACAAACATATAAGTCTTCTTTTTGCTGCGTGTAATCGACTAATAAACAACGAATCTCCCATAGAATTCTAAACTATTCCAGAAAAATCTAAAATATTTAAAGACATTCTACACGGAGAAACCCAAACACCAATGGTTGGTGTTTGCTGGGAAAAAAATCGCGAAACACCACTGAACGCTGCG
>JAUMHM010000050.1:15650284-15668588 GCA_032362435.1 Melikaiella ostensackeni | reverse complement strand
TGTATAATATCTCAATCTTACCTAATTTTCGTTTAAATTTTTTGCTTACACTAAAATTTAACATAAAATTGGCGTCACTTAAACTGAATTTCAGCCCCTATACGTGACCGAAATGGCGTATATAATATTAATTCAAAACTTACAAAAATTGAAAAGTTAAGAATGTTATTGATTCTAGGTCAATTAAATTCTGAAGTGCCTAAGAAAAGGCTGATTCACATTGCCTTACTCACGAGTCCAGTGAATCAGTCTAGTACGAAAAGCTTATTATTTGAAAAGCTTAATACTTATAATGATTTAAAAAATAAAATAAATAAAAAAATATATATACATATAATACAGAATAAAATTAAAATTCTAGACCCTAATGACAATTCTCAAAATACATCTTCTTTAAAAATCTGTATTTTCTATAATCAAGCAGAGATGAAAATTAATTAAACAACCTAATGAAAGTTTTCTCTGATACCTGAATTTCTTTCGTTTTCGGACCTACGAGTAATTTATAAAAACATTATTAGTGAAAATTACGGATATAATTTTTTTTTTGCGCGGTAGAATAATATATAAATGTTGAAAAATCAATTCGACATTTTTATCAAAGATTATTCAAAAAACTTATTTTTCAATTTCGTAAATTGATCATACATTATCTCAAGGGTGTCAGTACAAAACTCCTAAACACACAAATTGAAATGTAACAATAAATTTCGAAATCTTGAATCTTTATAAGAGAATTATGCTTGTAAATATGTGAAAATTGATTCATGAGAACAAAGATTTATGAAATACAAAATAATACCCCGGAAATACCATTTTCACCTCTCCAATCCAGTTTACAAATATGTCACCAACGTGATATGATCAGAAAAAAGATATGAGACAGCGATAAGTATACGCATACACCTACCTTAATTTCTAATAAAACATTAGAATATTCGGTTGCGCACAAAATTCTCCGTTGAGCAGTTTCCTCTGTATCTAGAGATGATGAAGTTTGTTATTTACCTGTTCTTATCTTTAGCTGTTTTCCTTACTCTTTTTGGTAAGTGTAGCAAATATATCTTATCATATTTATTATCTCATATAATTTATTAATTATAGTATATAAGTTTATAGTCTATGAGTCGTTAATGTTACGCCTCTCGTAAAAGAAAATTAAAAAAATAAAAATATACCTCAGGGTGGAGCGAAAATATTCTAACCCGCGTCTTTTAGCAGGTTAACTAAATAAACAATTTTGTTCGTAGTATCTTAATTTTAAATTAGTATTTTATAATTAGTATAAGTAATGTGGGATACTTATGGAGAAAGAATAAGATTTCAAATGCGATAAATGAATTTCATTCAATAACCCTGCGCTACGCTATTTTTACATACAGGTCCCTAATTTTCTAGATTGAATTCATATAATTTCTAATATGAAAATAATGTTCGTCAATTCCATAAATCCTCAAATCGTGAGGTTCTTAATGCACAATATAACGTTTCGGCGTAAGAAAACAACATAGTTGCTGATTTATTTCTATCTGATTCTTTTTTATGCTTTTTAGCAATTTTTCATTCCTATCTTAGAATCTCTTTTATTTCACACACTTAAAAATCTAAAGAATCCCGTTCCTCCCTAAACTTTTGTACACTCTAGAGGTTAAATCTCTTTTCAGATTTTAATTCTCGTTCTGTTTGGTAATAAATTCTCAAGAAAGATTGTTTGCAAAGCAAAGACTATAACTTTATTTTATCCTCAAAAGAAAGCACACTTAAAGACTGACTACTATTTATGATATCTATTTATGTATACAATGCCAGAGGGATCAGCGCTTTGTCCTCTGATTTATCTTATAATTAGATATTCAAAGTTTATCATCCGATCATAAAGTAGGTACGCTCGGTATTTCTTATGAAGCGTTCGAACACGTTTTTAAATTACAGGCTGGGTCGAGAATCGCTCGTACCGCAGGTAGGCACTCTTTTCGGTGCAAGTTAGACAAGGATAGGAATAGAGGAGAAAGACAATCTCTAAGCTAGCCTCTACCTGGCGATAAGTATTTTTCATTTACGTATTACTCAGGTTTAGGATTTAAATCCTTCGTTTCGAAAAATAGAGATACACTCAATTTCCAATATAAGAACAGTTTCGAGAGTTGCTTCGCAATGGCCTTGGGCCTAAAGCAGTACCTTCGAAACGTAAACAGTCAGGGACGTGTGAACCATTTCTTAATATAACGCAATCTCCGAACATGGGTACAAACGTGAGTACCCGCGCACTGCGCCTTTGTCTATACGTTGCTGGTCTTTCACGCTTGGTTGAACACCGTCTCTCGCCCTGCGATCTGAGAAACTCCGTGGGCCAGCAGTCGGCTGGCATTTCTTGGAATTCTTAAACTGGATGGGCTTATATTAGGAGTTCGAGTGTATTTTCCTCTCACTGTTCCATCCACCTTTAACCACTTTTTTAACCAGTTGGAGGAGTGAACTCCTCGCCTGCTTATAAGTAACTAGCTAAATGATGATTGAAAGATAATAAGGCACTATATTCAATTTCCTGGACCAAATGTCAAGGTGAATCTTGACTTTGCTTGTCAATTGTAATAGAGTGACTCAGGACCGTATTTATATGGTCTCTGAACCCGGCACCTCAGTATTTTCACAATCTTTCAAAACTTATCAAAACATCGATGTAAATGAATCGATAGAGCACATAATACATAATTATTAATTAATCATGTAATTAAGTATAATGAGCAATTCAAAAAATTTGAATTGATTACCATAACATTAAAATCAATAGCTGTCATTTTTTGAGGTTATATATCATTGTTATGCCGAATTTTAAAATCATGCATTAACCAGTAAACTGGTTAAAATTATCGTTATATTATTGCTAAATTCAATAATTATCTTCGAATGCATACGTTTTCAATGATTTACGTTGAAGGTTGCTAGCCCCTTTAGCATTTCATTAAAAATTCGAGTTTATTACTGAAGCATCGTTGCCGAAATCAGTTGACACGAGTTTCGTTTTTAGATAAACCATTTTAATAAAGCGGCCTCTACTTCAGCATTCTTAGCTGATCTCATTGGTTTTGAACTCAAAGTCGTTGGATTTAATCATAACTTCATCGGCGTACTGGACAGTTTTGTATGAAAGACGTTCACTAATTTTGTATTTATTTGAGATCGCATTTATTGATTCACTGTTTTCAATTTATTGCAAAATTAGAGATTTTTCGCCCACTAACAGAAAAGATTTTTTCTTTAGTTCAGCCATAATATGAAAAAACTAATTACACTTTTACACGCATAAAAGTATATGCGCAGTGAGTCGCGAAGTAAACATCTGATATGTCACTGTCTGCTCTTGAGATGAGCTTCAGTATGGCCGCCAAGGGACGCACAGGGGGAGATAGAAGCAGTCAAGCGTGAACGACCGAGAATCCAGCACACAAACGGGTGGCACTCTAATGGGGTATGAGTGTAATTTATTTTGAAATTGAGGGTAATCTTTCAAAAAGTCAATTTATTTCGCTTCGAGATTCTCTTCAAATAGTCAAAGACATAGGCAGATATCGCACGAATACTTTTGAGGAAAAGTGGACTTTTTCTAGATCAGTTAGAGAGATGAATCTCCCGTCTGCTCTTGAAAGCACTCGTCCTTTTTCGGAAGAGATTTAAAATGAAAGGATTTGTTTCCTAGCACTTTAAGGCAGGATTCTACTTTGAAACTTTTTTTCCATTTTTCGTAAGTAAATATATTTGAAAATACTCTTTCAAAATTTCAAAGAGATCCGAGCATCCTAACTGTACTTTTCCGTCCCTCGAAAGTAACTACCTGAGCGCGCTAATCCGACGTGCGCGGTGACCTAACTCATACCTGGCTTTGTTTGCTCGAGCAGCTGCGTGCTATTATAGTATTGTAGCAAAAGATTTGGAGCAGCAGTCGTGTCTCGAAATTCAACAGAGCAACATTTCCGAGTGGCATCACTGATTAAGCGTAAGTTAACTTTTTTCATGATTTCTTATAAAAAAACTTCAAACGCGTTTTTCTCGAAACCACGTTTTTTACAACTTGTTGAAAAAATCTCCGAAACTACCGAATCGATTGGTCTGAAATTTTTACCACATAATCTATACACATATATCAATCGGTGGTAGCAGATTTATATAAAAATTTTCATTCTTACTATTATTTTTTTTTGTAAAAAATGAGATTTTTGATTTTTTTTTCGAATTGCCGCCATTTTGTTTTTTTTGCATGTGAATGAAAAAATCTGCTACCACCGGTTGCTGCTGTCATACTGACAGCATCAATATGACTACATCAATATCTTTCTCAATGTTCTAATAAAAAATTGACAAAAATAGTATTTTTTTCGAGCGGTCGAAGTAGAACCCTGCCTTAAATTTCTCCACTCCAAAGGGAGGTATGGAACCAGAGTAGAAGACAAATCTTCAGTCTGCTCCCAAGGTTCCCTCTCCGATCCTTGTGCTTCTGTTCATAGATCTCAACTGCCCTTCATCGTAAGTTCGGCAGCGCTTCTCTTTTTCTTTACTATGCCCCACTTTTCTCTCCCACGATCCGTGGTCTAGTTCGAAGTGGGAGTTATTGGAGTCTGCGCTCTACGTCTTCTCCTGTGTGATGCAACTTTTCGTTAGGGCCCACACAGGAGATCGCAGTTTTGCCTGTCGCCAGGCTATGTCTTGCAACTCGCAGGTTACAATATATATATTTTTTTCAAATTCGGAGGCAGTCCAAGAGTTGTAGTTTGGTATCTATATCCCCAACAAAAAGTTACAGATGAAAATAAATACATCTTATGTTCGCGCATCCACGATAAAGCTCAAAATTACGAATAATAGCCAAGTTTTTGTTATTTTGGTACGAAATCAATATTTTAATAGATGAAAAGGGTTCTCGAATTCAGTATTTACAATTATAATTATTTCCTGAAGACTATGCAACAATTAGGAAATCCAGATGAATCGTCAATTGTTATTAAAGTTGAAAAAGAAGAAAAATCACGCTCTTACTTGATTAAACGATACTTTTCTTATTGGTAACAGTTTTTTCAGTGATGGAAAGGGTTCTAAAAGTTGAAACTTACACCTATAATCATATTATGAAAGCTGCACAGACAGAACCAAATTCTTATACATGTCTTTTGTCATGTATTGTTTTGTACATGTATTTTTAATTGTCACTAAATTTAAATAAATTATATAAAATAATAATTTTCTACTAGGAGATATAACTTTTATAAATGATTTATATTTTTGAAAACAGTTGCCATTTAAGCCCGAAAGGATGAATTTTCAACCAAAGAAGTTAAGTTTTCTACCATAAAAGATGAATTTTAAGCGCAAGGAGACGAATTTTTTGGAAGAGAGATAAATTTTCAACCAAAAAAGATTACTTTCTTACCCAAACAGATTAATTTTTAACAAGAAAGATCTCTTCTAGCTAAAGAAGATGAAATTTCAAACAAATAGTTGCGCTGAAAAAAAATATATTTTTCAACCAAACAGTTGCTTCTCACAACCGTATGGTTGAACTTTTAGGCAAAGCAGACGATTCTTTTTAGAAGTCTGTTGGATTTTCAACCTGAAATGTTGAATTCTCAATCAAAAAAGACGAAATTTTAACGAAAAATGATGACTTTTTCTAGAAAACAGTTGACTTTTAAATCCGAAAGATGAATTTTCTACAAAAAAGATAAGTTTTAACCAAGAAATGTGAACTTTTAACCAAATAATTGAATTTACAAAAAAAAATAATTTTCAACCAAACTGTTGTATTTGAAAATCAAGTAGTTAAGCTTTCAAGCAAACAATTACACTTCAACCAAAAACAGTTGCGTTCTCAACTAAATAGTTTGAATTTAAAGCCAAGAAGACGAATTTCTTGAAAAACAATTGCATTTTCCATCTGATTAGTGGAATTTCCAACAAAAAAGTTATCTTCAAACAGGAAAGATGAATTTTTTACCAGAAAAAATTACTTTTCTACTCGAAAAAATTAGTTAAAACAAAATTCAATCAAACAGTTGAATTTAAAACCAGGTAGTTGAACTTTCAAGTAAAAGAGACGGATTTTCAACGAGAAAGTTAAATATTTAACCGAATAGTTGAATTTTTTATTAAGAAACATGAATTTTTTAGAGGATAGTTGAATTTTTATCCTGAAAAGTTGAATTGAAAAAGATATTTTTTCAACCAAGGAAGATGACATTTTAAACAAAAAAGATCATTCTTCTACCATAAAAGACGAATTTCTTACAAAAAAATTGAGCGTTCAAAATAAAAAGTCGAATTTAAGAAAAAAACAGTTTACTTTTAACCCGAAAAGGTGAATTTTCATAAATTATTTTTCAAGTAAAATAGTGAAAAGTCATGATTCTGAATAATTTATTCAAATTGAATGACAATCTACGATGTGTAAGAATTACAGGTGTGAGTACCAAGTTCAGAATCCTCTCCATCCATAAAAAATCGTTACCAATAAGAAAAGTATCATTTAATTAAGTAAAAACATGATCTTTCTCATTTTTCAAGTTTAATGACAATTTACGATGCATCAGGATTTTTTGATCGCTGCGTAGTTCTCGGAGCATAATTATAATTGTAAATACTGATTTTAAAACCTTTTTCAACCATTGAAAAATTGATTTCGTACCAAAATAATCAAAAATTCGCTATTATTCATTATTCTGAACTTTATCGTAGATGCGCGAACATAAGATGTATATTTTTTCATCTGTAACATTTTGTAAAAGATCCGAGTACCAATATACAACTTTTGGACCCCCTTCGAATTTGAAAAAAAAATATTTTTTTTTGCTCCACCTTAATATACTTATTAGTCTTTTCGAAAGAAAGAAAAAGTGAATTCGTCTGTTTCGGTGACTCGTAACTCTTTTTTTCATAAATAAAAGAATCCTTGTCAACCACAGTTTCGATAGGATTTTTCACGCCATTTTTACTGATCATAAACATTTTTATAAAACTTATTGTTCAACCTCCTTAAATGGAAGTTGGAGCATTTTTTGGAATAAAGCAATTGTTTATAAGAAGAGTGACACCTGAAACGAAGGTCTTTGAATATTCATGGGCTCTCGTGAAGAGCTTTGCTTAATGGATGTGGTTGGGGTAAAGAGTATCTTCTATGAGTTTATCAGTCCGTTTGAGCGATAAATAAGGGGGATGAGGGGAAATGAAGGGAAGTAAGGGAACGAAAGGAGAAATTAGGAAACGGGAAATGAGAGGAATCAAGGAGAAATGGGGGAAGGGGGGACAAGTGTGTCGTTCGAATGAGCACCATACGACTTCTAGATTGATCTAAAATCTATCCCATCTCCTACACATCCCTTACTTATTCTTACCATATAAATTTTTTGGTCCTCGGTATTATAACGCGGCTAAGGCTGCTGGTGTGGATGGTATCACCGCTGAAATGCTTAAGAGCGGTGGCGGGTATTTGTTTGTGTGGCTGTGCTGGATGATAAATGTGACTGTAGTAATTATAGAGTGATTAGCCTACTAAGTATCGTTGGTAAAATATTCACCAAAATACTTATTGGGAAGGTCATGGGAATAACTAAGGAACTGATCTGAGAAGTCCAATATGGATTTATGCCAGGGAAATCATGTGTGGATCATATATTTAGCTTGAGATAGGTCACAGAAAAAAGTTTGAGAGAAAATGAAAGAGTTTTCTGCGCATTTATCGATCTGGAAAAAGCTTTCGATCAGGTGAATAGATCTAAGCTTTGGAAAATCGTGGAAGAGCATGAAGTGAATGGTTGGATGCTAAAAGCAGTAAAAGCAATTTATAATAGTAGTAGTGCGAGTGTAAGAGTATAAATGGATAACTCATCGATTGGTTTGATACACTGAGAAAAATATCCCCTAGTTCTTATGACTAGATAAAATGTAGTTGAGAAAAAAAAGCTGTGAGCACAAGAAAATCTGGTTGCTTTGACTAGAATCTTCGCTACTATAATGTAATTACTAGTCACTTGTCTCATATTTTGAGTTTCTGGTTTCAGTATCTAGTAGACGTACTTGAAAATGTCCTTAACTTTATGACCTTCTGTGGGTCCAAGGGACTCGACGTCCCTTCTACTCGAATGATGGTGTCGCTGCGACTAGGAAAAAAAGGAAGATTGTGCCGGATGTGTTCGCGTCAACTCGGGTTGGATCGTTTTCTCCTTTCAACTAGCTGTGTACAAGTGTGCTATTGTGCACAACTCGTGTTCGAATCTTATTTTTCATTCCTCTCAATACTATTCATCATACTGCTATTTTCATTCTTTCTGGACTGCCTCGTGAATCGATCGGTGATCGACATTCTAACCTCAACAAAAAGAAATATTGTATGATTTTGGGAACGTTCGAGTAAAGTGAACGCGGTCGGCAAACAGTACTTTGCGGAATATGTGTGGTAAAATGCTAAAGGATATAGTCACGAATGAGTGGATTGTCAAAGAATGTGGTGTAGAAGAAACATTGTTTGACAAAAACGAAAGAAATTTGCTGAGGTGGATTGGTCACGTTGAGACAATGAATGAAGAACGTTTAACGAATCAAGTGTATTTAGGTGAAGTGAGAGGTATCGCACCCAGAGGTAGACCGAAGAAAGAATGGTTGGTATGTGTGAATGAGACTCTGAAGCGAAGGGATATAAGGAGTCGCAGAAACACGAGAGCGTGCATGAAACGATGTATGGATTTAACGGAAGCAAAAGATGTATGCAAGGATAGGGATGTATGGAAGGCAATTGTTTATAAGAGGAAGAGTGATGCCTGAAACGAAAGATTTTTTTGGATACTAATGGGCCCACGTGAAGAGATTTTCTTAGTGGATTAGTATAGTGGCTTTGTGAAGCTCTTCACCTGGGGTGATTGCTAGAGAGATTGAACAGCGACCCGTGTCGGAGCATTGTTATGGGACGAGTGTGTCGTTTGATTGAACAACATGCGTCTTCTAGATTGATCTAAAACCTATCCTCTGTCCTACACATTCCTTACTTACCATTACCATATAAATTCCTAGATCCCCGGTAGTATAACGAGGCTAGAACCGAACGTGTTATGCTTTTACTCCAAAAAGGATTTGGCTTAATGGTATAAAATATTTTATAAAAACTCTTATTTTCTAAATTCAATAGTGACTTCAATTGTTATACATATTTCAAGTAGAACAATTGAAATTATTGAATTTTAAAAAGTATAAAGCACAATTTTTGACAATCATTGATTTTAAATGAATTAAATTTAAATACTTAATTTAACTTCTAAGGGATTTTTTTTTAAATTTACAAAATCAATTTTAAATAAAAAATTTTTGGAAACTTTGATTTTTGAAATGTTCAAATTATAGAACATTTTCATGATAAGAATTACGTAGTTTTCAATGCCAAACTTTGAAAAAGTTTAGACAACTTAAGTTTAAAATTTTTTCAATTTTCATGGTAACTGCTTTAGAGTTTTAGACCTAAACATGTTTTTGGTATTGAAATAGGATGTAATTTTGAAATCCTTTTAGAAGTAAACTTATTCAAATTAGGAGGCTTCCAATTAGCAATTCTGAGTTATTGAAATTTCAAGTCTTAAAATTGCTGTTTTAGCATTGTTTGCGAACAGCTAGTACGCACAAACAAGTAATAGTTCTTAACCTTCTGGTTTTTGATTCCATTCCTCTAACCTACCATAAAGATTAAACTCATTCACTGAATTATCCTTATCAGTTTTTATTTCAAGAACCGTCTCTTTGTACGCATTTGATAACGTTAATCGTAAAGAAGAATAAAATCCACATATTACTTGGATATAACATTTATTTGCATTAAGTTTACTGGCGTAAACAAAATTAATGAGCTACTATTAATTTTGTTGAAAGATTTTGAGATCTTATATTTAGCTTTATGAAAATATGGTTTGAATGTTTTACTTTTGCAAATAATAATTCGTTCTACAAACTCCATTGCTCTATATTAAAGTTCATTCAGCAGATCAATCGTTTACTTTGAGCTATCCCACTTGACTGGTGCTCGATCACTGCTTCTTCTAAGTTGTTACGATTAAAAGCAATCTGCGCAATTTCATATGAATGATATGCGATTAAGCATGCATGTTTCTTGAGATTCCTACCGAGTCAATTCAGGCTTCCATTCACTAGGGTCGTTTGAGTAAAAAAGGGAAAAGCTGTTCAACTGATTCACCGTTTACATACAAACTGAAATATTCTAAGCATTCTTTTAACATCTAAAAAGTAATTTTTCTTCTACTGATGTTTCATAATGAAAAAAAATGAAAGTTTTGTTAAAAGTATAATTAGAATCCATTCAATTCTTTCAAGTGATATGCCTTCAAGTCAGATTTTAATTATCTATTATTTACAAATTTCCCGCAGCTTTTTATGTTCTAATTTCTATAAATGTCATTTTTATAATATTTAAAAATCTCTTATTTTCGAACAAAAATAATTTCTTAAATAAGGGGGACTCAGGTATGTTCTCAACATTCCTAGATATTTGTTCTTGAACAAAAGATGCTTTATCAAGTATTTTATTCTCGTTTAAGACTGTCCTTGTCGAGGTCCTTGTGTCTGACTCGTTTATTCATGCAATTTGACTTTAAAAATCTAGAAGCAATTTTGCACACGCAAAGCTTTGCAATATCTTTAATCAATATTGTAACTTTCTGACGAGAAGTCATTGGTGAGTCTACGAGTGTACAATCTGTCGCAATGAGTCACTGCATCAAGTTAACGAGGTACATGCATGAATGCACCGACAATATTTTTCTTGTACACTTGACGCTGGTATTTTCACACCTCTTCGATGAATATAGATTTTTTTGAAAAATTCATTACACGAAAAAATTGAAATTGTTTTAAGGAGAACAGAGATTTGAGTTGATGTATTTATTTATTTATTCTTTCCATATATACCTTTGTAGGATTTTACATATCTAAATCCCACTCTTTCACAGGAAATCGACAGACAAAACAAAAACTAAACTATGTACTCCAAATACCCACTCTCAATAAGTCTTCAGGTAATGCCTGACGTACTCAATCCTGTAGATTTTTTGATTAAGAGCGCTCGCATTCGCCTAAACATTTGGCCAGGGGAGTGGAAAATTGCAGAAAACATAAACTCCCGAGTGTAGCCGCTTACCGATAGACGAGTTTAGATGTAGACACTCGATATTGTCGAGTGCCCACACCCATCCTCGGCGTCAAGCCTTCCGCTCGACAGTAGTTGAAAGCAGTGAAAACACGACTAAGCTAAAATCACGAACGGTCACCCATCCGAGCGCTAATCGCGCGCCCGTCCGTGCTTAGCGTTCGAGATCTCGACGAGTCGAGAATCACCACCCAACTACTGCCGTCGGTGAGTTGACGTAGTAACTTCATTAGTGTTTTAAAGGGGATGGTCCGTGTCATTTTCAACCATGATAAATATTGATGTCAACAAGCTTATCACTGTATTGTTGTTTTTTTTTTTTACTTTTGAATGAAAGTAATCTTGAATGTTGTCCAGAAATGGAATCAACATTAAAACTTCTTGTATCTAATTTTCAATATCTTAATTAAATATTGCTGTCTGAAAGCTTTTTCAACTCGAAAAAAAACCTGAAGTTTTGATAAATTGAATTTTTAAAAATAAGGTAGTGTCTGTCTATACGACCGGACACAAACCATGCCCCCTTCCCCTTACCAGGTCCGTACGTTTAGACTTGACCGTGTTATAAAAGCGCATAAACGTACGGACTGTCCGGACGTTTAGATTTGGCCTTTGAATAACCGTAGGACTGAAGAATAGATTGCGACACTCGTTTTCTCCCCAACTAGAGACGAAACCATCCTGTTGGCTGGATATTTGAACACCCACGAAACAGCTTTTAATTGGTGGATGTGATTATTTCCAGGAAGACATTTCTCTAGAAACGATGTCTTCCCGGAAAACCATTCTTTACAGTAATTGTCCTGTCTGTATGCTTCTCTTAACCGGGAGGAAAATCTCTCTTGTCTTCTCTCAGAAAGAAGCAAATTATTATCTTAAATCTAACACTGACAAAAAAGGATCTCATAATTCCCCAGAATATTATCGTTACGACAGTAAAATGCAGGATTTTTTTTTTGTCTCTCAAGGCACCAAGGAAGGTTCATCAACTTCTAAATACTTATAAATAGAAAAAAATATTCTTGAAAAAAAATGTGTAATTAACAACAGATTTTCCCAAATTTTCAACTTGATATCTCATATCGTGTGGACCGGAGGATGGCGAAAAAGTTGCCGGTGAAATTATTGTGAGGTTAGTATTGCATGGCCTTAAAGTAGCCTTGTTTTTTGAAATGTATACAGAATTGAGTTTTTATGTTTACAAATTTAGAAAGATTCGAATTTTTAAGCTTCAAAAAACTTACAAATAATATAAAAGCTGCTAATTTAATTTCATAAACCTGGAATCGAGGGGTAAACCACTTAGATTTTTCGTGTACACTAGATAACAAAATTACAGGAGTACATAAGATTACAAGAGATTACATGGGATTACACAAGATTACATGGAATTACACAAAATCACATGGGATTACACAAGATTACATATTGGATTTCATGGGATCATACCAGATTACATGGGATTACAGAGATTATATAAGATTACATGGATTATTCGGGATTACACAAGGTTACAGGGATTACTCGGGAATGCATAAATTAGAAGGGATTTCAAAAGAGTCCTCCTTAGTTGTACAATATATTATTTCAATGTGGAAAAAGTATACTTTTTGATTTTTTTTTCGGGAAAATAAGGCACTGCTGATTGTCTGTAATACCGGAAGTAGTCCCCAGCCAACCAGCAATCCAAGCAATCCAACCAGGATTGCTTGGAACGCTGTTTTCCAAGTATGACGTGTCAAGGTCACAAAGTTGTTTGAAGAAGATTTTCCATACGTTTTTAAAAATATTTTTTTGCTCCGGAATGAAGTATTCAACCTTTTGTCTAAATGTACTACAATTTTTAGAATTTAATGCAGTATTTAGGAAAAGTATAATATATGATTTAAAATTCATTTGAGTTTCCCATTAATTTGATACGCAAATAATTAAGAAGGATAAATGAAAAATATAAATGAAACAAGTAAATGAAACAATATATAATTCAGCGAAACAGATACAGGGGACATTAAGCCTACAAATTTACCATAATCAACTGACAAAGAGTTATATTTTTGTTCTAAGCGAAGATATACTTTCATTCGTTGTTTTTGGTGAGGTGCATATAGTGCCAAAAAAAATGTTGCAGCTCGCAAATTTTGTCTATTAATATAACAAAAAATTACACAAGATTACATGGGATTACACGAGATTACAAGGGATTTCAACGGATTATAAGGAATACGTATAGGATTGCACAAGATTACCAGGGATCACACGTGATTACAGGGATTACACAAGATTATTTGGAATTACATAGAAGAGTGTACATTAGCTTACAACAGTGGTAAACCCCTCGCCTGGAATCTTAGTTTCAAAGTATTGGACTTTTAAAGAAGCTTGTAGATGTGGCATTCTTTAAAGTTAATAAGATAGAATTTTTAGGTTTCCAAATACACATATCAACGCTCTCAATATTTATGTGCCTGGAATTTTCAAACATCCAGTATTGATGCATTTTTTTCTTGAAACGCGCTTTTTCAAAATTTTATTATTTATTACTTTTCCTCTTTTTTCAAAATTTTGGTCACAGTTTTTGTATTTTTCTTCCAATTCATTTTACTTTCTCCACATTATTGTACAATTGTAAATTGAAAACATTCAAAATTGAATGGTCACTTTGACTGAATTTGACTTTGATTATTAAACAATTTTTAATTAAAAACGTTCCAAATTGAATAATATATCAATTTGAATTACAAAAGTGGGTCAGTTTCGATTAGGAATTTCGGAAATTACAATTACAAAATTAAAGTCTCAATATTTCAGATTAAAGTTTTCAGAATTAGATAATTTCAAATTTAAACATTAAAAATTTCTTACTGTGTCGAAGAATAACAAGTTTTGATCACCTTTTTTTTGAAATAAACAATCACTTTGAAATTGAAAAAGAAACTGCAGATTTAAAATTTTGGAAATAAATCGACGTTTAATGTTTGAAAATTATTAAGAAGAGTTTAGTTAATCGGTTTTTGTTGCTGTTTGAAGTCTCCTTCATGTTTTTGTCTACTAGTGTCGAAAATAATTCTGCGGAAAAGAAAAATTTTTATTTCTGTTTTTTGAGAAAGAAATATCTCATCAAAACCGAAATCTTATTTTTAAATCAGATCCTGAACTAAATGGGTAAAATTATTCGTTTTTAGTTAATTTTTCTATAAAAGACGTCACTGAGAAAAATGTTTTTTGTCCGAAAAACATTTGTTCCCTCAACAAACTTTTTTTTGAATCAACACTAATTTTTTTATTATTGTTTTTTCTTAAAGAAACGAACATTTTTTTGAGACAAAAAAATGGTGCTACACCAAATTGTTAATCAGACCTTTTTAAAAGTGGTAAATTATATTGATCCTTTGGATTACAAGAAGTTTCTGGAAATTATAAATAATTAATTGACCAAAAAGTGAAAAAATTTGTACAAAAGAACCTAGGACTTAAAGAGTTGCAAGTTGATTTCCGCTTCTATTTCTAAATTTTTAAATGTTTACGTAGTTGCATCCTCTGAAACGCATTTCTAAGACCTAAGTAGATAAGTTGTTCAGACACTATTTAACTTCCAAAGTAAAATCCAATGTAAATTAGCAAAAAAACTTAGTTGAGTCCTTGGGGATTCCCTCATGCCTTGGCGATTAGTCTGAGTCGCTATCGTTGTTAGGGATACCTGCACAAGCGTATTGTCAAAGATGCACGATTGCACGTAGCACAGCACTAGTTGCGTGAGACGCCAGGCGTCGATTTAGAGTCTAGACCAGGCGACTCTAGGCTCTAGGCATTGTGGCGCCTAAATCATAAACTAAAAACCAAACCATACGGTATGTGTACGTATACTACGTACTTTCTCCCTCGCCTTCGAGTTAGGCCAGAGTACTGGAGAAACGTATATTTATAGTATTTATACAACCCCGCGCCCTTCCAGTTCTCGTTCCCATGTGCAAACTAAAGTTCTATTTTAACCCTCTTATTTACGTCACGTGTAGGTACAATCGTATGTGAACGCCAGCTTGATGTCATATCCCATATACCCGCAGGAGTCAGGAGAGTTATCATGTGCTACTTCAAACTTGACATCCTATCCAGCCTCTTTTTTAAACACGTCATACATCCGGCAGGAACCTCAGTCTGCATTTCTTCACTTAAGTTTAGTTTAGGATTTTGGGCTTAGGGTTTAAGTGCATATACTGCAGGAAAGGGGTCTCCAAACCAGACATTTTCAAATTTTGGTTGGATTTATGTGTTACAGTCAATGTCGGAAATTAGTCATTGTCGATAGTGCCCACTGGCATCGGTCATTGTCGACAATGTCTATTCCAGAAACTAAAATTCTGAAAATTCCAACATTGACCGGTCATTCTCGACAATACCAAAGACCAGCGGTCAATGTCACCTTGCTTCAATTCTCCAGAAATGGGGCCAATTAGCCTGTGTTGAATGCGAGAAAAATTAATATTCCATTACAGCTAATCGAAAATATATTCCATTTGACAATCGCATTGTAGACAATTGCCGATCAGTGTTGGAAATTTCAGACTTTTAGTTTCTGGGACAGGCATCGCATCGACAATGATCGATGCCAACGGGCATTGTCGAAATTGACTAGTTATTGTCAACAATGACCGATTTCCGACATTAACATTGATTGTAAGATTTACACTATACGTGCTGCTGGTAGGGGAGCAGAAGAATGATCATGTCCCTCATTCTGGTATTTCCTATATCTTTTCTGGTTTACCCTCCCCCCCTCCCCTCTAGCTCCTTCCCTTAAAAATTAAATGAAAAGTGGAATGAATGAATAATATTCTAAGTCTTGAAATTAGTAAATTTCTTGATCATTTAAAAAATTTGACTAGTCTTTTAAGGAAATTGATTATGTAGTGTCAAAGCTGTGATTTTCAAAAAAAGTAACATAGTGAGGAAATAATGTTTTTTAAATGTCCGATTGACTCGTAAACTTATTGTTCATATTTATTATGATTTCAGTGGTCTCAACTTCCAAGATTTGATGGCAAGGCAGGGTGCCATCGACTCTCCACCAAAAACCCCTTTCATCTTGGGGTCTGAGTGCGCGGGAGATATCGAGCAAGTTGGTGAAGGAGTTGAGAATTTCAAAGTAAGTTACTTCATTATTCATCCTTAAGGACAGTATTTTCTGACATTGAAAATGTCTTGATTATATGCGCTGGAAAACTGATTATTATGCGAAATTGTGCGACGAAAAATCGAATTATGCGTTGTAAAAATAACAATTTTTTTAAAGCATACGATGCACTTTTCAACTCCAGAAAATATTAATACATATTTCAAAGAAGTATATGAGTAAATGTTGGTAGAGTAAAAATGCAAAAATTAATTGAATCATTTGAGCTGGGAAAAAGAGTTGTGGTTTGGCATCCGAAAGAAGAGGATAAATTGTTAATGCCTTGTGTTCGGTTTTTTAATTTAAAAATTCAATAGATTTTACCTGTGGACTAAAAAAATATAGTTTGCATCGAAGAAACATCTAAGTATTTTGTTAGTATAAAAGTAAAAAAATTTCGTACCTTTTAAAGCGTTTCCAAATCGTGAATTTTGCCTTTTTTTAAACGATTTCAACGCTTTGAAAACGATGCAATTCTTTTTTTCATAGCAACAAAGTAATGACATATTTCTTCGATTCCAACTACAGAAATGTGACACGAACAACTTTTTTTTTTTAAATTTGCAATTAACTAAATTTAAAAAGCATGTGTTTGCACACTTTCAAAACATTATAAGTTGCTCAAAAAATTTGGGTTTTAATTTTTAATTCACACGGAAATCCTTTTCAATTTTAAAATTCGAACAGGAGACATTAACTGATTTTAACAACTTTGGTTGTACTTCTTTTGAATGACTAAGCCAAATGGAAAAATTGCGCAAAGTTCAAAATGCAAATTTTTTATAATTTGATTTTTTTAAAAGTGATCATAAACTATTAAAAATTTTCGTAATTTGAGCTTACGAAAGTGTATGGATTTTCAAAGTTAGGCTATTTAATTTTGATGTAACTAAGAAATGATATATATATATATATATATATATGGATTTTCTGAAAAATATTAAAATTTGCTATGGATTGTATGAAGTTTCAGTTAATCTGAGTTGAAATTTCCGAAAAGAATCGGACAATTATAAGATCCTATCTCAAAGTTCAGATACTTACTTTTGAAAATTATTAACGTTTATGAAATTTTGACTCTGACACTGAATTTTCAAGAAGATTAGGATTTTGGAATACAGATTTTAATATTTAAGTTGTAGTGTACTGAAATTTCAAAGAAGTTGGTCAAATTAATGATATGTCTGAAAAGCTCAGGTACTTATTTTTGAAAATTATGAACTTTTCTGAAATTTTGATTCTGTTACTGAATTTTCAATAAGAATAGGATTTTGGATACAGGTTTTGAAATTCAGATTGTAATTTTATTGAAATTTCACGGAAGTTAGTAAAATTAATAATGTGTTTGAAAGTTTAGAGACTTATTTTTGAAAGTTTTGAACGTTCAAGAAATTATAAATCTGTCTATTAAATTTGAAGATGAATTGAATTTTCAGGAACTGTGCTCAAAATTCAAACTGCAATTTTATTGAAATTTCAGAGCGGAATGTAAAATTAACGTCAGATCTGAACTTTCATAAACAGTCTTTTGAAGCTTATAAACATAAATCCTGGTCAAAACCTATCTGCATTTTTTTTTTTTTTTTGCTAAAACGATTTATTTTGGGGTCCTGATGCAAATTCCAAATTTGCTAGAAATTACTACAACGTGTCCCGGAAATGTGTAACACGAAAGTTTTGAGTTAATTTTGAGACATTATGCGATTATGCGCTTCGCATAAACTAGAAGTCCTTATTGATCTTTCAACTCCATTTGAATTTTCAAGACGAAGTTTAGATTTAAATATTGAATTTTTGTATTCATTCCATTGCCATATATTATCTTTACAAACACGGATATCATAATCTTTATAAACACCAAAATCCTATTATTCAACATCAAGTCATAAACGCCATAAATCTGTAAAACATGCTTGTTTGGTCTTCCAACAGTCTAAACACCAGTT
>JAUMHM010000050.1:15622350-15650184 GCA_032362435.1 Melikaiella ostensackeni | reverse complement strand
TTTATTCTTGGTTCAAAAACTTCGGAACAAAAACACTTTAAAAAGGGTCTGGCCTTTAAACCTGTACCGGATAGGGTAATTTATTGTTTTTGTAAAACAGGCAATGTTTTAGTTTACGGCAGTTGTATACTTTTATGAAGTAACTGATTCGGAGAGCATATACCTACCTATAAGTTGCTCGAAACTCAGGGTCAAAGCCAGGGTTCGAGGTGAGACGTCGACCACGTATAAACGACCTATTTGGGGATGAGATGTTTGTGGGGTTAATTATGCGAGCCTTCCTAGCTTGGCACAGGCTTAGATTACCAACGGAATTCATGACTCGTGATCCGGAACTAAATTTTATTCCCCTCATTCTACATTCATTCCGTTATAAGTATAAGTACCGGTTAACAAGCATTCAATTTTGTCACCAGAATTAATTACGCAGAGTTTTAAGATTACCATTAATATCTTTTGACAATAAATTTATACGTACATATATAAAATGATGTTATGAGGGGTACCTAACCCTTTAAAAACATTATTGATTATTGTACAATATTGTGTTAAGATACTTGACAGGCCTTGCAACTTAAAATTATCAATTGATCAATATCGAAAACTTTTTTTTTTCTATATTTTTATTTAGTCTGAAAAAATTTGCGTTTATTATTTGTTTCTACCCTTAAAAATTAAAAGGAAAAGTATCAGGTGCTGAAAATTACAAAACTTTCTTTTTAAAAAAACTTTATTGTAAGATTTTTATTCATTCGAAGCAACATTTTTCAAATGTATAATTTAAATACCAATCTTGTTGTACTAGAAGTTTCTAATTCTTCAATGTTTTATGAAACGACCTACATTAATTTTCATTTTTTTAGGTTGGTGACAGGGTTGTCGCTTTGCCAGACCACAAAGCCTGGGCTGAACTCGTAGCCGTTCCAGCAACTTCCGTTTTTGCTTTACCACCAGACATGAGTTATTTGGATGCAGCGGCTATAACTATGAACTACACCGTGGCTTACATTTTACTTTTTGAAATGGCAAACATCACGCCTGGAAAAAGTTTACTTCTTCATAGCGCCGGAGGTGGTGTGGTAAGTAAATTACTTTTTATATTATGTTTTTACAGTGTCGCACATTATATTTTTGAGTAAGAGCAATTATATTTTCTTTGCACCACCTTTGAGACATTTTTTCTTCCACTGAAGGAAAATATCACATTTTGATTAGAAAAAAATATTAAGGAAACGAGTGTTAGTCAGGATGACTATCGACCGGGAAAAGTCAGGGAATTTCGGTAGAAGTCAGGGAATATGAAAAAGTATACGACTGGTCATAAACCTAAAAATAACGAAAATATAAACTCGATGCGAAAAAAATAATTAGTTTCACAAATTTCATCCCAATGAAGAGGTACACCCAAAAGCATAAATTCTTCCCTCTAAGCAACTTCACACCAGAGGAAATCTTGTCTAATTAAGAGAGCGTAAAGGAAAGTTGAAGGGGTGCTTAAAAAATAGAGTTGGAATTGAGGTCTTAATGAAAAAACATTAGTTTTTCTTAATAATAGCGCTGGATAATTAAGATATCTGTCTAATTTTTCTCCTGGGATTACGTTTTGCTCATCCCATTGGTAAGTATATCCTCGAGTATATCGTACTACTCTTCTAGCAGGGGATTGATCGTACACTTCTCATATGATTTATACGAAATACCTCAACGTTAACACGCGTGACGGGTCAAGGCGGTTAAGCGCAGAAAGAGCCGCTTCGTTCACCCATTTTGCTCTTTTTTTCGCTGCAAGAGCTACTTCGCTCCTTCGTATCAGGTCGCAATCTCATGGACGCGCGCTGCACCTTCTTCGAGTCCAGAGTGTGCGCTAATTGCCACCGCTTAGAACTGTAATATTAAAGAGAAGTAACACAATTGGCCTACGGCAGGGGCGGGTTGAGAAAGATATGAAAGGAGGGCCCAAGAATCTGTGTGAACAATGTAAAGAAGGGGGTTCTATTAATTATTCTGAACGGTGAGGAATATAACTTCTGCAATCGGCGTATAGATGTAACTGGCTACAATCTTTTTAAAATTACTTTGCGTTACTTGATATTAGCTACTTTAAATTCATCTGTGAATCCTTCAAACTAAATTCGAAATTAACAGTTTTAAATATATTTATATCAAATAATTTTTTTTAAATTTTCACTGCTACAGGCTTTGAATCAGGCTTATGTAAAAATATAAATTAAAAATGTAAAAATGTTTAATCAAATTGTTTTACGAAGCTTTGTGTGACAAGAATTGATGAATATTTTACTTCAATTTAATTTTATTTCAAATTCAAAACTTGGAAGTAATATGATAGTCAGATGAATGGTATACCGTCAACCGGAGTGAATCGCTACAATTTTTAGAAAATCGTCAAATGCTCAATAATTTTGTTTTGAAATTGATCTTGGGCTCGGTATATTCACGCAATGTCTCTACTTTGTCGACCATACAAGAAAATAAATAAATATTGATTTGGAAAAAACTAATAGTGTTAAAAATGTCGATATCTCGCATCGGTCAAAGGTTAGACTACCCAAACTTTCATATGTATCTCTTGAATAAGGAATTCCAAAATAGTGAAACTATGAGCAATTGAAGCTCTCCCGGAGAGGAATACAGTCCTTCGTAATCAGGTTTTGTTAAGTCCACGTTTTCAAGTATTCATCCCAAATTCAAAATAATTCAGTTGAGAAGGCGTGCATTCGATTTAACGGTCGGGCTAGATAGATTTCGATTTGAAGTAGTCACTGGACATTTCTCAGGGTTGCGAGCGACCGGGAAAAGTCAGGGAATTTCGCGAGGAACTTTGGTAGAAGTCAGGCTGTCAAAACTGGGATGAAATTTGTGAAACAAAGTAATTTTTTTGCATTGAGTTCATATCTTCGTTATTATTGAGTTTTTGCCTATGTATTTAACTGTCCATGAACTTTTACCAATAACGAAGATATGAACTCGATGCGAAGAAAATTACTTAGTTTGGAAATTTCATCCCAAAGGCACTTCGTAGACTCAGATACGAAAGAAAGAAAAAAAGTTGTCAGGGAATTTCATCTTTCGATCAGGGAAACGTCAGGGAAAAGTCGGGGAATTTTTAAATTTGTTTTCGCTTGCCACCTTGAATTTAGAATTTTTTAATTTTAAATTAATGAATTAAAATTGAAATTCAATGAAAATTTCATAATGTTCAGTAGGTTCAAAATATTTTTGCGCTTGAAGATCAAAGTATTAGAAAGATCATATCTGACTTATGAATCAAACCCTATTGAGTCATCGTGAATAAATGATAATTTATTTCATATTGTTCCGTATAAATTAGAAAATGCAAGACGTAGAAGATAGTTAATACATAAATTCTTGATCAGTATCTCTGGTAATAAAGTGAATTGTAAGACTTTTAAAAAATGTATGTTAGTAAAGCCTAAAGGCGTTAAAGGTTTGATCTGTAAGTGAAACTTTATTTCATGTCTAATCTTCAATTCACCCGTACTATTTGTCTGGGATCAAGAGATTTAAGGTAAATGAATGTTCTATTTAGGTAAAAGAAAATTTATATTTTTCCAAAATAAGGGGTTTGAAGGTAAAGAAAAGAACTATTGGATTTTTTTTTATTTTTGAAAATATGAATTAATCTATTATTACCTATATAATTACAAAAGTGATTTGGAGGTTGATTTTTAGCCGTATTCAAATGCTTTTGAATACGCGATTTTTCAGGTTATATCGCTTTTTGAATTTAATAAGTTTTAAAAATTGGAAGATTGTAAATATAAAGACATTCGAATTCAAGGTCTTTCTAATTCTCAACAAAACAAAAATCCATCTGTAGTACTTGTTACTCGAATAACTTATTTATAAAGCCCCGCCAACCTAATCAAATTAAACCAAAACCGTTCTAATTATGTATTAAGAGAATACACCGTAGTGTAGCTAATCTCGATGATCGAATAAACCTCTTAAGTACTGTCAACGAGAAAAGTCGATTACAGAATTTACTTGTATACTTGATCTGGTGTCCCACCAACCCTCATTATATTATATTAGTTTTAATTAATAGAATTCACTGCGGGTAGTCGGTACTTCATTTAACGTTCCTGGAGCCATGGGTGGTTACCAGCATTACTGATAATTCTCGCGGCATACGTACAATTAATAATGGTATGTCGCTTTGCCAAGCAAAGAGATATGTGTGCCATCAGAGATCCTCTATGAAATCTTGAGGCAGAATTTAACTTTTGTTAGGGAGAAGCGCAGAATCTAAGACCCCTTGTATGCTTCGCCGTCGTAAACGGGCCCTATAGTGGCGCATTAACTATAATTAATTACATTCCATCTGGACAGGGCTGGTCTGAAAAGGAGTGCGGGGTCTCTGTGCTGCTGCGCAAACGAGAAATAGTCTGAAAAACCACTATCGTGAACAGTAGTGTAAAACACTTGTTTGCTTCATCACTCCTCTACCATTTAAAAAAATTCCATCAAGACCAATAAAAACCAACCAAATATATCTAATTAATCACCCAGAAAAAGAATAACCAGGAAGGCTTTAAAATTTTGCACGCTTCTAAACTCGAACCTAGACGTTTTTAATGTCGAAGATTTTAAATTTCGTGAACTTTTACATAAATGGGAAAAATGTATGTTTATTTTTTCCGTCTTAGTACTATTTAATATTGAGAGTCTTCAACGAATTTTATTTAGTCAGTAAATCTGTTAACCCGTACGAGAATTATTCTAGAAGTTGTCTTTTTTTTGGCTTCTTAAATGGTACAGTCAAAAGGAAAATCCAACAATAAGAATGTTATGGAAAGGGTAAAGAAAAAGTTAACAAATATTTTATTCTTGTTGGACACATTAAGGATTTTAAGAAAAAAGTAATCTGGTTCGGTTTTTCTTTGTAAAG
Source organism: Melikaiella ostensackeni (assembly GCA_032362435.1). Lineage (NCBI taxonomy): Eukaryota > Metazoa > Arthropoda > Insecta > Hymenoptera > Cynipidae > Melikaiella > Melikaiella ostensackeni. The sequence goes on along the minus strand of JAUMHM010000050.1, from coordinate 15,645,254 downwards.
AATTTCTATTATTTTTAGAAAATTTAAATTGAAAACATTTTCAATTTGAATGCCGCTAAATTTTAAGCCTTCTTATGATAAAACCAGTGATCATTGTCAGTCAAAACCAGTGATCATTGTCAGTCTCCTATTCCCCTATTTTTTTCCTATTTTTCTCTAGAGGATATCCAACGGCTAAAAAGCTACCAAATTTGAAAGCCTTTGATTCAACTACCCTAAAATTTGAAAAATAATTTTTAAAAAATGTATAAACTTTTAAATTTAAAATTTTGAATTTGAAAGGATCCGCATCTTAAAAAATATAAAACTAAGAGGAAATTCAATTTGAAATTATTCAAATGTAAAGACCCTTACCAAATAATTCTTCAAACTCCCAATTTGAGAAAGCTAATTAAAGCTTATAAATTGGAATGAATTTTCTTGAAATTGAAAAATTTGCAAGTTGAAAAATTACCATATTTGACAGCCTTTTTGCGATTCATCTACGTACCTTGAAATTTGGAAGATTTATAACTAAAAAGTTTGAAAATTGAAAAACCAAATTCAAAACCCAATTGCAGTTTTAAAAAACTTACAAATTTAAGTAATAAAAAAATTTAGAAACTTTAAAATAAAAATTTGTGAATTTGAAAGGATCCTCATCTTGAAAAAGTAGAAAATTTAGAGGAAATTGAATGTGAACCTATTAAAATTTAAAGACCTTTACCAAATATTTCTTTGAACTCACAGTTTGAGAAAGGTTTATAAGCTTCTAAGTTTAGAAGCCTTTAAATTTAAAAACTTTTAAATTTGAATGAATTTTAATAATATTTAAGGATACTTTAAATAATATTTCTTTGTCTAAGTTAGCCCTAAATATCTCATTTTAGAAACTTTAGATTCAACTTTTGCAATAAATACGAGTATAAATGTGTATTATCCACAGAATAATAATGTTCGTAATTTTTTAAAAGATTTACTATCTCGAGGATCCGAAGGCTAAAAAACTACCAAATTTGGAAGCCTTTGTTTCCACTACCTTAAAATTGGAAAAAATCTGTAACTTGAAAGTTTAAGAATTGAAATAGGAAATTTTGAACCCATCAAATAATTGAAAAACTTTCAGATTCCAAAGGCTCCAGTGAACAAAAAAAAACTTACAACAAAATTTGAAATTTTTTATTTAAAAGGATCCGCAATGAGCATGCAATTTTTATTTAAAAATTTTAAAACACAAGATGACAAATAAAGGGTGGCAGTACAGAACTATATAACCAATGTTCAATTGAAAATGGGTTTATTCCATAAAAAATTCTTAAAGAATCAAATACACATTGTGGTAAATGGATTTTTTTCGAAATTTTTCTTTTATACAATAATTTAAAAAAAATGTAATTTGAGTTGAAATTTCAATGTAGTAATAATTGTTTCATCCTTTCAGCATTGATGTTTCTGGAAATTATCATTATTGAAAACAAAAATATTTTATAATTTTCGTTTTGTTTTTTTTTTAGCAAAAAGTTTCTTTCATACTGTGATATCGCGATCTTCAATTTTGATTTTTTCGGAATAGAATATTTTTTTAAATTAAATCTTTTTTATTTTCATTCAGCATCCCCATATCTCGGGAGCAAGTTTCTATTTTTGTAAGAAATTAAAAATTTCATTCTTTAATCACTGTCTAAACTCCAAAGCATGTTTTTACTAATTTTTTGAAGTTTTCTTTAATATTTTCAAAATTTTCGAAAAATATTTGGTATATAGAGTCCAGCGATACGTTCGTTATTCCAACCAAAAAAAAAGAGAGAAATGAAAAGAAACAAAATTTCCCCTTTTTTCGAAGAAAAATACCCCTATTTTCCCTAAAATTGAACTGCTGAACCACTGTGATCCCTGTAAAATCATTTAAAAAGATGGAAAATTTCCTAACTATCCTGTTCCCTACACGAGTGGAGACCTTGAATGCTTTTGAAAAGGGTTCAAGCCTGAGTCACGTGGTGAGCGCATCAGTTGCAGCGCTTTGCATCTCGGTCCTCGGAGTCTGTAAAATTGATTCCAAGGGTCCCCCATTTTCTTGTTACTTCCAAGACTTTGTATGTGTGTATGTACATACATACAGGACTTCGTTTAAGCGAGACTCGAATTGCGAGTCTTAAACGAGCTTAAAGTGCCACGTGGTGGAGTTTCAGACGGGCGCGGCCGCCGGCCGCTGGTAGGCGGTGGTCGATGATAGAGAACGCGAGAAAGGTTGCCTAGCAACCCTCATCCCGATGGCTTTCCCAGCCACCCCCATAGATTTCATCTTCTCAACTTCTGTTCATGGCGGCGGCTACCTCGGGTGTAACCTGTTGAGTCGTATTGATCCTGAACTTTCTTGGACGAGAAGCACGTACGTGAGTTGCGCTGTAAAATTCGCAGACTGAATTAAACTTTCAACCAAACAAGAATGCACATCTTGGAAACACATGTACAAAATCAGAGGTTTACTAGAATTTCACACTTTTATTTCAATTCACTAGCCTAGCTTCGGGCTCAGCCTTCTGGTTATTCTAGTTCCAAGTCTAGATTTTGAAATTATCCAGATTCGAAAATCCAGCGACTCTTCAAAATTTTAGTTCTAAATACTTTAAGTTGTGAAACAAATTCAATCAGTTCAATTCGATCTAATTTAATTTTGAACACTTAATTTTACATGGTTAAATATTGAAATTCTCTAATTCAAAATTTTAAATCTTGAAGATTTAGTATTGTCAATTGCTATTATTTAATGCTCAACGTTTTCAATTTTGAATACCATAACTATTCAGACATTTAATTGAAATTTAAAAATTTTTAACGTATCAATTTGAAATTGTTCAATTTAAAGCTTTCCTAATGGCAAATTGTACAATTTTAAACGATTCAAACTTGAAATGGTCTATTTTTGAATAATTAAATCTGAAATTATTCGTTTTATGATCATTTTCATCTAAAACTTATACAGTTTTGAACTTTTTAGTCTGAAAATGTTTAATATTTCTAATTTGCAAATGTCATGAGAGCAGATAGACTGCTGGACCAGAGAAACAGGCAGAGTGCTGAATTTTCAATTTTCTACACGTCGATTTCAATTTTTGTTTCCATTTTCTAAGCTTTTATTTTGTAGTTAAAATTTAAATGGTTGAATTTTGTAAAGTATAAGGCGCAATTCGACAAATTTTAGTTTTAAACGATTTACTCGCTTGAACTGAACTAGTGAGATTCACTGGTTGAAGTAGCCAGAAATGTGTCACTGGTATCACTTCAGTGAAAAATTTCACTGGCAACCAGCAAAATATCACTGATTTTGAAGGGCGATCAGCTGTAAAACTTTCACAAGTACGATTATAATTTAAAAGTATGCAGTTTTAAATGTCTACTTTGGATATGATTGAATTATCCATGCCCGAAATCGAAAATTGCAGAATTGTGAAAACTTCTGATTTGACATTGTACATTCTAAAATCTAATCGTTTAAAATTTAAATATATTCAATATTTAGCTCTTCAGTTTTGTAAATGTTCAATTTTGAATATTGTGAATTAACCAATTTTAAGTTTCAAAACTTTAAAATCATAATTGTTTAATTTGAACGTCATTTAGTTTGAAAAAAATTTCAAGTGATTCTAAATTAAATAATTAAATAATTATAAATTATTTAATTTTGATGACTACATTTATTAATACTACTGCTACTACTACTTTGAAATTTACAAAATGTTTCATTTTGAAATAGTATTCAATTTTTGTGTACCTTTAGAATTAAACTTATTGAAATTAGAAGGCTTTCGATTTGTAAGTATCGTACATTATTGAACATTGAAACTTGAAATTGCTATCTTTTACATGTTTTAATGTTCAATTTTAAAGGAGAAGAATTCCACTTTGAATGCCTTAATTTACAACTTGTCTTTTTTTAGTACTATTGTGCAAGAAAATTCATTATAATTAGATTTTTAAACTAAATTCGAAATCCAAATGAAAATTTAAAAAATGGTCATCAAAGAACCTGAAACTAATAATCAAAGAGAGGCAGTCGAGCTTATCCCCACCATTTCAGGATTTTTCGACGATTCTGATGATCTGGCAGCGGGTTACCATGGAATATGGTGTTGATCGATGAGTAATTGAATTTCCAAATCGCCAGACAAGGGACGTTTGCCTCTAGCTCTAGCAAGGACAATGGACCCTGCGAAGTGGGGGTAGCAGGGTTTGCAGCGAAAGCTGCTGGACTTTCGAGGCGGTTGCTTGATAAGTGGACAGAATCCGTCGTTGTGAAAAGCGAGTCACGTAGACGAGAAAAGCCGTGAGAAAAGTCGAGAAAGATACTTGATAGGAAGAATGGCCTTGGACATGGCCCTCTTGCGATCACGTTCTAATTTTCTGAGTTCGGACTCCTTCCCACCTCGACATGTCTCTTTACAATGCTTCTTTCTTGACTCACAGAAGCCGCTTAATAAGATGTATGGCTTTCTGCATTGTCGATACCAGCATAATCTTCGGCCGGTGTCATTTCCGTTCCGAAATCAGTCTTAAGGAAATAAATTTTTATTAAGAATTCTATGAGAGATTTTGCTTAATTTATGCCTCCAATTTAAGAGATTTTTCGTTTAAATGTGATGAGGGTTTCTTGTATCTTAGACCGTAGATAGTAGAATGAATACATTTCTGAAAGAGATCAATAAGATTTAACCTATTGAGGCCCATGGGTATACTGTAAAAAATTCTTCGGAACTTTACATCACTGTGCGATAGACATACAGGGACCCTCGATGGATGGAGTAAAATTACGTATTGAATGAGTATTACGCCTGAACCGCAAATTTCAGGCTGCGAACGTAAAACTCCATCCATAGTCGGAATTGGTCGGAGTTGCAATTCATAATTTTTAATCAAATATTATTTAATTGTATATATTATTTAACAATGAATAATTTAAAATAGTTTTTATTCATTGATTTAGTCACCATATGAATTAATGAAAAATTAAACAAAACTAAAAGAATTTGTAAAGGACGCGATGTAAGCCGATCCACAATAATGGTGAATTTTGTTGATATATAATGAATAAGCGGCGCGTAACGAAGAGCCATCACCAAAAGACGCCAAATTAACTATAACTTAAGAAATGTAAAATTACAAAATTACGAAAAAATCTTTAATTTCAGCCCTTCGTTCGGAAAATTCCTACGACAGACGATGCGATATTACAACGCTGATCGAGGGTCCCTTTGTGTCCATCACTAGTCGACATGATCTTACACAGCTGCCGTAAAATTACATGCAGTGTTGTTGTGAATTTACTTTTTTTCGTAAATTTACACTGGTGGACGGTGTGATGTTATGAATCATATGTAATTTTTTTAGCAATTTCTTTTAACAGTGTAAACCAGTAAAAAGTAAAGTAATATCACCATTCGATTCTACGGGAAAAATTACATAGAGTCCATGTGTTAGGTAATTTTTTTCTGAACCCTATTTGTTATGTAGTTTAGTTAAATGCGTAAGCGGGTGTTGTACGATGTAATTGTTTATTTATACTACATAACCAACAGGGTTGAGAAAAAAATTGTCTAACACATGGATTCTATGTCATTTTTCCTGTAGAATCGAATGGTGCTATTAGTTTTTTGGAAATTCACATTTTTAAACAAATTATTCAATCAATAATTGTTTAAACAATTGGAAAATTCAATGTTTTTTCACAGATTATCATCCTTTGGTCAAATGCCATAGTCCCAATATTCACTTTTTCGCTATGTCTACTGGTCTACCCATGGGCCTCAATGGATTAAATGATCTATGAAGCTTCACAAACAAAATTTTTCGAAGTCTTCTGAAATTTTCTGAAGTATATTAAATTTTCTGAAATAGTAGTGAAGTCTTCAAAAGTCAATTTGAGGTTTTATCAAATGTTCTAAAGTCACTGAATTTTTCTGAAATAACAAAATCAGAAGTCGGTGTACACTCGATTGATCGAGTTGTCAGCGCCTAGGTGCCAGGAGGAGCTTTTACCCTCGGAGCATTTCGAAAAATGGTAAAAAAATGTACTCCACGTACAGTCAATCTCAAATTCATCAAATCATTGTAAGGAATTATCAGGGTGTCTACCTGACCAGGGAATCGTGAAAAGTGGGAAATGACCGGAAACTTGATTCACTGACCGTGATTTTTCTCTCGAATGTACTAATATACAAATGAAAAGTAATTTCATACATTACTCTATTTCTGCGCTGGAACAGGGAATTTTATAAAATAATTATAATTCTGAGTTGGGACAGGGGATTTCAGTAAAGAAATAAAATTTTAAGTTTAGGATAAGGGATTTCCGTAAAGAATTATAATTACACTTTTGAACAGGGAATTTTTTGAAAGAATTCTGATATTAGATCTGGGAATTTCCTCAAAGAATTTAATTTTCATTTTAATGAAGCATTATAAACCCAAAACTGCTATTTGAAATTAATATTTTCTTACCAATTACTATAAGTTACTATAATAATAATACGATACTGTAATTTACAAATTGCTATTTTAAATTAACCGCCCCCTTTAATTTGAATAAATGAAGTATTTTGTGCTGAATAACATTTCTGGAATGTGAATCATGACTCAGATAATTTTAATTAAATTCGCCAAAACATTATTGCGTGCTTCCTTATCAAATTTCACTCGCGAACATTATGAGATTGTAATATTACGCATATATTTATCTATTTATCGTCTCGTAATAAACTTGAAGTTTTTTAAATTGTCGCATCGTATAAATCATATGCTGTTGACCATTCATCCACGAATTCCACAGTTTTGCTGACCTTGAATTCGCCTTGGAGTGGATTAAAATCTGTGTCTTAAGAATGTGATTAATGTTCTTAGAAAATATTGCAAAAATTCCGTCCGGAAACTCTTTGGCTGAATGTAAATAAAATTGTTTTTTTTGAAGTGACGAATGCTCTTATTTTGACAATAGACATGTTAAATTTTCATAACGTTTCACCCTCTGCATTTCCATAACTTGAAGAATTTTATGCACACGCACACGAGATGCAATTTGGAGCGACTGTTTAAAATTCCAGGTTGAGCGTTTTTTTTTCCTTTGGTCGGGAGTATCGGGTGTCGACTTGCAGGGCCACGCAAAGATCATCAGGACGGAATAGCAGAGGAAGATAGAGTGAGAGGGAAGAAGGTGGAGACAGAATGAACAGGAAGAAACGATCTTTTCTCGGAAATAATGAATGCCACTTCTGTTTAAAATCTCACGCGGCTTGTGTCGATTTTTTTATATTCTTTTCCACCCCTTCCAAAGACCACACCCTTCCCTCTTTCCCTGATCTTATGTCTTTCAAAAATGTTCATATCTTCTATCTTCAGAGAATATGCGATTATGTGATGCAACGTTTCACAAAACTATCGCTTGAACTCAGTGACTCAGAGTATGATGATAAATGACAAATTTCTAGAAACGATCGCCTCGTTTGTCATAGCTTCGTTATCAACGCCTTTATTATCCAAGATTATCAGGTTTCCGTTCATAACATTCATTTTTTCTCGGAATCGTACCCCTTTGTGCATTCCAAAGAGAAAATATTTTTAAGACTTTCGAGTAAAGTCCAAGATTTTTAAATTCCCTTGAAATATCTTAACTTGTATTAATTCTGCGTCATTTTACAAAAAATAAATTTTTTTTTACCACCTTGTGTAGAAAATATAAGCTTTTAAATGAACATTGTATCTTATGGGCCAACTTAGCACAATCATATAAAACAGAGATTTCTATTTGAAAATCCAAGATATTCAATCAGAAAATTTATAAAGGTGTAGAAGGGTCTTTATAAAAATTTTAAAGATTAATAAACTGAAAACTCACCGCCGATTAATAAATAATAATTAACTTTGAAGTGGTGTAATTCAACTTTTTAACGAAAATTGACGTGCAATTTTGCAATGTTGCATGACACCAATTTGGTGGGAAACCAACTCATTTAATATTTTGAATGCCAACAGTGATACCAACATCACAACACACACGAAATGAAGTCAAATTACTTCCTACTTCCGTTCAGTGGCTAAACCTAACCAAAGATATTTTGACCTAACCATGATTTGGCCGTGGCAATGAAAACTTCAATATTCATATTTAATTGAATTTAAAGAAGTCGAAAGCTATTGTGGACATGCTTAGTGCATAGTTATGATTATTTGGTTGTGAAAAAGTCTTTCTTGGTCATTCGTATTGGAATTCTTATAGGTTATGTCTGAAAAATTTGTTGTTGGTCGGTGCACTGAGGAATGTGATGTTTTTTTTATAAATTTGACATAAATTTGCAATTAGAACGCAATATATGTAGTAATATAGACTTCTCACGAAATAAATCTTTTTATCTCTTTTTTGTATTTTATTCGAAAGTATTGAAAACTTTTTTACCAGACATTATTATGGTCTATAAGTGGTGTATGTTCCTTCTTAATTTATAAGAAGATAAAAGGATATTTTATGAAGTCCTGCATTTTTTTATAATATTGTAGGATTGAAGTTTTGCAAATCAATTAATTTGTTAAATATTTTTGTGATTGCAGGGTCAAGCCGTTGTGCAGCTCGCCAAAACTGTTAAGGATGTAACCATCTTTGGAGTCTGCAGCAAATCAAAGCACGAACAACTCAAAGACTCCGGAATCGATCATCTTCTGGAGCGTGGCGTTGACTATGTGAATGAAGTCAGAAAGTAAGTTTTGATTTGAAATCAGTAAGAAATAAAGTTTCATAAAAATAAACTACCGTACTTTTTCCACAAATATTATTGCAATCACTTGTACGGCTTTCCATAAAAAATGGTTAATCCTTTCAAGGCTGTTTATTTAATAAAAACGAATGGATAACCCGATTTAGAAATTGTTTATGATTAAATTAAACTTTAAATTGATTTTTATATCATTTTTCTCTTCTAAAAGTATTTACAAAATATTACTTGTCTTACTTGTTTATACTTTGGTCTACTGTTTCAAAAAATACCACTTTGGTACATTTTTCATGTCCAGTGCAGCTTGAAGACTGAGATTTCCATAAGAGATTAATAGAAATATGTCGAATGATACAAAATTACGTTTGAATCTGAGATGTGATTTTAATTTTTGAAACGTTGAACTTGTTAGATTCCTACTACAGTAATGTTCGTGACTTATAATTAAATTAATAATTTCCCTAGGATATCCGCTGAAGGCGTTGACATCGTCTTGGATTGCTTATGCGGACAGGAATGCAATAACGGTTACGCCCTTTTGAAACCGATGGGAAGATACATTCTATACGGATCGAGCAATGTCGTCACTGGCGAGACCAAAAGCATTTTCTCGGCAGCGCGATCCGTAAGCAAATACTTTAAGGTCTAACATGCACGTTTGTTTTAATAACTTACCTTCTTTTTACCCTCGGTTTCAGCACAAGCTTAATTTGCGATAATTCAAATATTTAAACTTACTGAATATCACATTGGTAGTTCAGGGTGGCTACTGGACCGGGAATTTTTCGAGACCGGGAAAAACCGGAAAATGACAGCGAATTTATTTTCTGACTAGGAATTGCTTGAATTCAATATAAATTAATTGCTTCTTTATTAATATTTGGGTCACTATCAGCCAAGTTATTTACGAAAAAGCGTAAGTGGTCGGTACTACCGACCATTAAAATTTTTTAAGTCTACATTTTTAATTGTTTAATTCAAACAATTCATAATTTGAAAATGTGAAATTTTTAATATTTAATTGAAGCCTGCCGACGATTGTGAAATTAAGCCTTTCAAGATTCTGCAAATTTACCTCAAATTAAAATCCTTCATTCCTAGTTACGCAATTTATATTGAATTATATTGATTATATTGAATATTATTAGACAGAAGCGTTTAAAATAGAGGAAATTTGAATTGGAAGTGTTAGATAATTTTAGATTAAAATATTCAAAATTGTTTAGTTTTAAATTTGAATCGTTTCAAGTTTCAGAGTTAGCAACGAATGTTGTTCAATTCTGAACGTTTTAATTTTTAATAAACTCGTTTTGAGTCTGAAATGCTTGAACTTTTTTAGTGTTTAATTTTCAATTTTAAAGAATTGTCCTACATTAGATTCGTTAATTTGGAGATTCTTTTTTGAATACCACCTTATAGCCACCTTGTAGTTAATTCATTTATCTGGGTATCGCCTTAAAAGATAATTCATTTGACCGTAACAAATATTTTTTGATAGCTTTTTTTTTTAAACTCAATTTTAGATAATTTAAATTTTAATGTATCTTCTAAGTTTAGATTCCACAATTGTTGCATTTATTTATTTATTTAGATATTATAATTCTAGTTTTTATTGGTAGTTGGACAAGTACTTTTCATTGACAAATATTTGATTTATAGTTAAATTTTCACTGTTATATTGCAGTGGTGGCAAGTGGATAAGGTGTCCCCCATCAAGCTCTTCGATGAGAATAAGACGATTTCCGGTTTCAATTTGCGTCACCTGATGTACCAGCACGGAGGTACAGCTTTTGCACGAAAGGCTGTCAACCAGGTCTTCCAGCTCTGGAAAGACGGAAAAGTAAAGCCCGTGGTGGACTCAACCTGGGCGCTCGAGGATGTTCCTGAGGCTATGCAGAAGATGCATGACCGAAAGAACGTTGGGAAAATCGTTCTCGACCCAAGCCTGGAGCCCAAACCGAAGCCAGCAACTCCAGCCAAAAGCAAGACAAAGGACAAAAAGAATGCCAATCAGGAAGACAAGAAAGTTGCAAGTGTTGATTCCGATGAAGGCGAGAAGAAAAAGGAACCGGAATTGACTAATGGAACGTCCGAGGACAAATCTGATAGTGGTTAGAATAAAAAAGAAAACTTAATTATTGTAATTATTTTGCAAAGCACCGGACTTAGACAAAACAATCTTGAGCCTCCCATCTGAAAATTTTTTTAAAATCACAGGACATATGCCAAGTTTCATGCCTTCTCAACAGTTTGAGCCAAATTTAGGTGTAGCGCTATACGCTATACGCTATTTATGTAATTTTAAAGGGTTTTACTTTAAAATTGTCTCATTTTGAAATTAGTATCTTTTATGTTTTGATTTGAACGTTTTTAATTAAAAATTATTCTGTTCTGTAGGCGATATTAGTTTCAAGTATATTATTAGCTAGATTATAATTTTCTACATTATTAGTAAATTTGTAATCAAATCTTGTCATTTCAGATTCGAAAGAGAAGGAATCGAGCTGAATTATTAATGCGCGATGAACTTGAAACACGAAAAAGCTGGCGTTCTTCAACAACAAACTGGAAAACAACAGAAGATCCGAATTTCCACGCGCAATAAAAAAGCTTAATTTACTGATAATGGTCTTCTTAAAGCCGTCACGCACAGATGATAATTATGTGTGAGTATATTGTAAGATCCATGCGAAGATCCACTTTAAATCGATTTGCGGAACATGTGAATCTACATTGTTCGTCTTCAGTTTCCTTTCTTCACAATCTTCGACAACTCGAACGTGATATCATTTTAGAAGTTAACGATAGAAGGGAACGACGCATTTATTTCCTTTTTTTTCTAAGTTAGTGTAGCGTCCTCTCTGCGATAGTCTGGGCACGTCTTCAGCGTGAAAATCGCGAAAAGGACGAAATTCGAGAACGTCCTTTTATGTCGCATAAGCTAATGCAAAAAGAACCAAATACAATATCAATTTTGATGCGGGCCACAGTAGTTGAAAATTTAGAGGATACCTTTTTTATTTTTAATATCAAACAACAGATGAGTTAATTTTGAATACGTATTTCTAATAAAAATACTACTGATAATTGCAAATGCTATTCTCCTATACTATACAATAATAACTCTTCCATTATGAGTAACGACGCGTGTCAGAAGTATCAAAGAAGGCAATCGAAAATTCATTTCAATTCTATTAATACGTCCAAAAAAGGCCTATGATTTTTTAAGAAAGCCTTTGTTTAAAAGAAAATTAGTAAGGCCTCGATTTCAGCTATTCTGATCAACGACTTACAAATAATTTAGGAAAGTATCAATTGTTGTAGATCCTCGAATGCTCGATATTACTAAGCTGATCTTTGTATATTTTCTTTTTTTTTTAACTAAGAGGATTTGGCAGGTTCACTTAAAGACAGTCGAGAATCCGAGGTATCTACTTAGATAGAATTCGTAAATGGCCTCTTCTTTGCTACGATTTACTCGACTTTAACGAATTTTCGATGACAGTCGAGTCGTGCTCTACGATGCATTGCCACGAGTTCTCTTTCGCTTTGAGTATTTAATCAACCAGCAATTTTCGTACTTTACGTGACAGTAAAATAGTTAAGATGTTATATTTTTTATAAGTATCCTTGTACGAGAAGAAACTCGAGGCCAAATTGAGATACTGCCAAACTTTCCACTTTCAAAAAGAGATTCGCGCAATCCTCTCAGAGAATGATTCGAACTGTGAGAAGCAACATGCATATCTCCAAAACAGTGGAACAATTTTAAGTAGCTAATCCGAGTGTTTGATATCAACCCTGGTGAGAAAAAGATCCTAAAATTCTTCGACTTTCGGAAACTTTTGAATAAGCAAAGACCCCAAAAAATCAATTTTTCTCGAAAAAGTTTTAAGAAGAACAGACTTTTGTGACATTAGAGTATATTTTCTTAAACGTTCCGAAAAAAGGAGGATGGTGAATTGGGGAAGTTTTTTCACCAGGAAAGCCTATATTTCAGTGAACTATACATGTAATTAAAATTAATTGGCGATGAATATTTATGCGTCTTGAATTAATCTCGCATCGCTGCAAACATCAGTAAACAAAAGAAGCGTGAATGTCGAAGCGTATAAGCGTAAAGCATAACGAACGAAATAGACTTGAAGTCGCATACGCAAAAAAATCAGGATTTACAGATTGCACATACACGCGCACAACCGTTACATGGAAACTCACACAGACTTAAAACCATACGAACATTGTATATTTTACGTAAGGCTTTAAATGTTTCATGAAATAACTACCTATTATATTATAATATATCTATATATTTGTAATGAGTAACGACCATTTCTACTCTCATTGATTTGTCCCATTTTAATGATCGAAGAATTGTCAAGTTAGGGGCAATTCTAAAGTTAAAAGCCCCTCGGGTTTTCTTCAGCAATCTTCATTTCTTAAATGTTATTTTATACCGAAAAACGAACGACTTCTTGCTTGTTTCGTCGAAAACAAGCAGGAGGAAGATCGTGAATGATTTATTGCCTTTTAATTGATCCATTTGTTGTAAGGCGACGTTGTCATGAGCAATTTCATTCATTTACTTTTATTTGGAATCATCACTACACATACTACAATATAATATGCACTTTCCTTCGTGAGAAAGCAAATCTATAACTATACAATATAATTATTTTTAAGGAGCCGATACTCTATTCGTGGATCACTTTTGGTCTGCGAAACGATAAACTTTAATAACGATGAAGTAATTATGTGTAAAATTGTAAAATTTATGGAAGGGAAGCGGCCGAAAATCCGTAGCTTTTCAAACGAAAGATACTCGAGAACGTTTTACTCTGATCTGCAGTTAGTAGAGAAGTTTTGGCATTCCAGGAGGGCGATTTGAGTAAAGATGGAAAAAGTACGCCTTTTCGCACGCTTCCCTACGGCTTGATATATAGATTGTATTTTTGGCTTATTATTGTAAGACTGACTATGTTGCTATATTAAAAGATTGCTTCGAAAACAGTACATTGTGCCTTTTTATTTCAAACCATCCCTTATCGTTTCAGCTTAAACTTATGAATAACGCGGTGCGGCAGTCACTGGTCAGAGAATTTTGATCAAACATGAAAAAATCTGGTCAGTACTACCCCACTGTGATATGCGTTACATTCGTTACAATAAAACTGCTTTAAATACGAGAATACGTGAAATTTCTAAACAAAAATTAAAGCCCACATAGTTCGAGAGTGAATTTAGATTTCCGAAATTAAAACCAATCTAATATTTTTTGTAGCTTCGCAAATATTTTATAATACAGTTGGTCAATACTTCAGAAAATGATTTAAAATGGTACTTTGGGACAATATGCCTATTGGGTAGCTACGACAGCGCCACCAATTTGGAAATATTGCGAAGAAATTTGAATTTCAAATCAATATTAACAAGAAATCTTAAGGTAAATAATTTATTTTACACCTTGTTATAATATTTTTGATTAAAATGAATTGATATGCACTGCTATTTTTCATTAACATTGCTCTGTTAACCCTGAGATAGCCAATAAGTTCGCGTTTCAGGTGGCGCTGATGTCAAGGTTCCAAAAGTTACCGTACAGGCGTATTCTAAAAGAGTAAAAAGATAAAAATGTTAATGTATCATCGCAAACATTACAGTTTATTCAACGCGACTCTCCCCTAAACAGCTGCGCTCGGGAAGGCTTACTGCAGTTTTCACCCCGCTTTGTTAAATGTCCAAGAAAGTACGAGAACTTTTAATAAAATAAAAGAAAGAGAAAACACAGTGCCTCCTGTGACTGCAATTGATTGCAATACGACATCAATTTCGTGAATTGAATTTTACCATAATTTCCTATTGGGGTCGTCCATATATTACGCAAAGCTTTTAGGGGGCAGGAGGGGTGCAAGAGAACCTGCTATGGTCCTGTTATGATTGGGGGGAAATGAGCTTTCGAGAAATTGTTTAGTTTGAATTGGAATCATTTAATCATGGATCACTTAAAGATAGATGCAGTGTTGGGGAAGTACCTTAAAAAAGGAACTATTAACAGTTGCAGTTACTTCGTGAAAATAGAAACTTGTTACATTTCCAGTCACGGACCGAAGTAACTTGAACTTCCTGCAAAGTTCCTTTTTTTTATATGCGGAAACATAATATTTTACATATGCAAAACTTGCTGTGAGTTCAATATCAGGTGTTTCCACTTTGTTTACATTTATAAGTGTATGGTGCTCATTTGATGAGCATACTTAGCTTATTCTTGACTTATTCACTTTGAATAAAGGAAGCTTTGTAGTCGTAACAATTTATATTAGTCGTAACAATGTATCAAAAGATTTTTCTAGAACTTTTTCAGAGAAACTATGTTGTTCCGTAGACTTTTTTCGTATCTTGTATCGTTTTGACAAAAAACGTGAATTTTCGTTTTTCAGACAAAAAAATGCTCTGTTCTCTCCAAGGCGCGGGCACAGAGCACATTATCGTTAAATATACTCTTTACATTCGAATAAATCTAGAAAGAAATTAAGAAAAAAGGCGATGGGACTTTTAAATAATTGACTTTGAATATTTTTATAAAATCCGCCGCTATTTTGTCAATTTTAAACTGTTTCGAAATTTTCTAACGGATTTCAAAACAGGACAAAAAATTCTAGAATTAAAAATAAAAATCTGGTGTTTTTCAAAATAATAAAAATAATAAACTTTACCTGTTTGATTCTTGTGAGAAGTATTTTAAGTTTTGCAAATCCGCAAGGAAATTTTAAAAAGCTTAAAAAATAATGAAATGGCGGCCATTTTTCTGAAAATAAAAATTGGGTTTTTCTTCCCCTTGAAGAGTTTTACAAAAAAGTTCTAAATGAATTTCGATATTTTGAACCGTTTTTTGGGTATTTCCAAAAATGTAAATTTTTTACCAAAATAGTTGCTTTCCTTTCTAACTCTTGAGGCACGTGTAAGAAGACACTTGATTATGAACCTCAGGTGGTAAAACTTTATTGACATTGATTTTATTTGTTTTTTAAAACCATTGTTTTTTGTACATTTTCATAGATTAAATTTTTT
Organism: Melikaiella ostensackeni; assembly: GCA_032362435.1. Lineage (NCBI taxonomy): Eukaryota > Metazoa > Arthropoda > Insecta > Hymenoptera > Cynipidae > Melikaiella > Melikaiella ostensackeni. The sequence goes on along the minus strand of JAUMHM010000050.1, from coordinate 15,629,451 downwards.
CAGTTAGCGCTTGAACTTGTGTGGGGTGTTAACATGTGAATTCGACAAGATGGGAATATTAGTGATTAGTGACGTTTATTCTCTTCAAAATTCCGAATTTGGGCCTTTATCCTCATTTTCATCACTCACTCTTTACTATTCTTTTCCAATGCAGTTTTCATTAAATTGAAAATCTGTTCCATTTTAAACTCATATATCGAAATACAAATTTCAATATTTCAAAATCGGGAGTTAAGATCCAAATTTTGGACTTCGAAGAAAATAAAAATCACTAACATTACTACCTAGTCGAAATCACATGAAAACAACACTTCACACAAAGTTAAAGTGTTAACTGGCAAAATGCAATTTTTGAAAATTAAAAAAAAAACAATTTAAAAGAAAAGTTTTTAACAATAAAGAAAATCAATGTCGCTAACGTTTTCCCACCTGATGTTTATAAGCATTGACTTACACGTACTTCAGGAGTCAGAAAGAAAAGGAACTATTTTGGGAAAAAAATTCACATTTTCAAAAATGCTCATAAAACGGTTCAAAATATCGAAAAATGCATGGGAAAATTTTTGTAGGAATCGAGGTAGAAATCTTTTAGAACAACTTTCCTCTTGCACATTTGCCCGTATAATGTATATTTAAAAAAGTTCTTGCTTTTCAGAAAAATGGCCGCTATTTTGTTAATTTTTGAGCTTTTTGAGACTTAAGAAAATGTTCAACTTAGGAATAACCTTCTTCCATCATGCACTCCAAATGTTTGACATTTTAAATGTCAATAAATGTTGACACTAAGTATCGATATAAAAAAACTTTAATGTGACACGCGATTTTTTCCAAAATACTGAATAACCAATCACTGGCAATGACTGCCCGTATAACAGGCGTCACGTCAATCATAAAAGCTTTCATTCCCACAAGTTTTTTTTCACTTTTAAAAATTGAATTAAATTCAGTTATTTAGTGTATTCTCAATTTATACTCAGTTTATTAAAATAAACTCAGTTTATCGTCCTCTACAATTATTTTCCTTAATCGTGATACATGCAAATTCTCTATTGAAGAATTTTCAATTGCAAATCTATAAAATTGAATCGTTAAAATTGAATAATTTTGTATTGTACATCTCAAAAATTGAACTATTCTGAAAATGGCACTGTCTAGTATTACGAAATTGTCCGTAAATATAGCGCTAGAGCTAGTATTACAGAAATTTCCGTATCACTAGCTCTGGATGAGCTGAAAATAAGTTAGTCTTGCGGGAAATTCCGTAATTGTAGATAGTACGAAAAAAATGTAAAAAATGACACACCTTTACAATATAAATCTTTAAAACGGACTAATTCGCATTTATATATTATCAAAATTAAAGAATTTTTAATTGTAATTCTTCAAAATTGCAGAACTTTGAATTGTAAATCTTCAAAATTGAAGAGTTCCTAATTTTGAAAACTTACCCCTACAAATTATGCAACTTTAAGTTTTATAATTTAAAATTATGTAATTTTGATGATTGACATTCGAAATTTCTTTAATTTGGAAGGTTTAGAATTGAAAACTTGACTTTTGATTTTCAAAATCATCCAATTTTAAGAATTTTTATTTCTACATCTTTAAAATTAAAGAATTTTCAATTGTAACTCTTTAAAATTGTACAACTGCGAATTGTAAATCTTTGAAATTGAAGTTTTTAATTTTGAAAGTTTAAAATTAAAAATTATGCAAGTTTTAAATTTTACAATTAAATTTCGTAATTTGATGATTTAAATTCGAAACTTCTTCAATTTATAAGATTTAAAATTGAAAACTTGACTTTTGATTTGCACAATCATCAAAATTTAAGGATTTCAATTCATATGTCTTCAAAAGTGAAGAGTCTTCAAATGTAAATCTTCAAAATTTAAAAAAAGGTTGTTTTTTAGAAAATTGTGATACGGAAATACACCTTTATCCGTTGGTCTCAAATTGAAATTCCAATTTGTTGTTTTTTCGACTCAGGCTAATAGACAAAGGATCATCTGTAAATGATACAACTTTATTCATGACTTGTTGCGCCCTGCGGGCCTGGCCCGCGGAATGGCCGTTTAAATTTTCGGTGCCGCCAAGCGGCCCCACAAATTTTATTCGGTAGGACTATCAAAATTAGAAAGTGGTAGATACAAAACAGTTTGTATTCCATGATTTCAGTTGAACTATTTACAATTAACAATGCGTTGAATGAATCACAGCACTTGTACAATATACTTCGTTGCATGTAAAGACTTATGCTTATAAGAATCTGAGAATTCAACGAATGTGAAACTTCTAAAAAAAACTTCCAAAGCAAAGAAAGAAATAGAAAATTCCTAACAGATAATAAAAAATATAGTTTTTAAGGTAAATGTCTAGTATAGGCACTTTTCTCAAAAATCGACAAAAAAAGGTTTTTTTAAATGGCCTATTTTTTGTAAAAAACATAAATCCGTTTGCGGAAAGTCGATTTTTCAAGTAAAATTGTTGAAAAAAATAGTGACGAGCGCGTTTATCGTCGAAATTGATTTGGAACCTCTCAAATACAAGTTGCCCAGATAGCACAACAGTTTGCGTCAAACTTGCCGAAAGTTTGAGGTAAAAGGTTCGGAAGCTTACACCGCAAACTTTCGGCAAGTTTACCACAAGGAAGAAAATGTCCTCCTTACGGCAAGCTTGCGAACCAAGCTTGAAGAAAACTCGCCTGACGAACTTACGATACAAGCTTACGGTAAGGCGGACATTTTTTTACTTGCGGTAAACTTGTCTTCAGTTTGCGGCGCAAACTTCCGAACCTTACACTGCAAACTTCCGGCAAGTTTGCCGCAAACTGTTGTTCTATCTGGACGGAAACTAACCTCTCTATGTACGGTAATATTTGTATCATTTTCTAAACACTTTCGGCTCAGCAAACCATAAAACTGCATCCGGTAGGCCTTTAAAACGATTTTTGTGTCTAATTTTACCTTATTTCCCATGCATTTCGGTCTACATTTTCCGAAATTAGACGCGCCCGTCACTCCCTGCATAAATAGTACGACGTGCAGAATAGATCAATTTGTACTTAAGATTTTAAAGCGCTGACTTTTGCTGAACACTGCACAAATCTCGAGAAGAAAGGTTGCAAATTTTAAGAATAAACCATAGAATATATCAGATCTGTTCGGTGTTTTGGTTTGTTTTGATTATTTATGTTTACGAAGCAAATCAATGCAGATAATCAATACACTGGATCGATAGCATTAATAGCAATCGATATGTATCGAATCGCGACAATATCGAGCCCAATGTATTTCTTATGGAGAAAATTATTGACTTTTGCCCATTGTTACTGCAAAAACGACAATGAGTTTGTGATTCAGACCAAGTCATAAACCTTCCGAGTGACATAATGAATCATTGTACAAATTTTTACGTCATTCCGAGAAAAAGAAGAAGAAGAAGAAGAAGAAGAAGAAAAAGAAATAGAAGAAGAAGAAAAAGAAGAAGAAGAAGACTGCACCATTTCAAATTGCTCTTCGAAAACAACACGAAAGCATAGTAAATTAATCTTCTTTTGGACCAAGGTGCTTTCGTTGATGTAGAAGACAATTCAAGTCAAGAAATAATTCAAATCTTTCATATTGTAATAAGTTTTAACTTTTGAAAAACACAACTTCAATTTTTCATGACGCCTAATATAAGTAATGTTATATTTTGAAAACGAAAATTAATAACATGACATTGACCTGACCGCTTTCTGCATTTTTAGTTTTATTCTGGGGTTGTATCTGTCAAATTGACTTTCTACATGACAACAGACAGAGATCAAGACGTCATAATCATGTACGAGATTTAAACTAGTAACATGTTCCGTTTAAATCATATCATTGTCAGAGGTTGTGTTACCTGGATAGCAATCATGTACAGTTTTCCTTCGTCAAATTCATGTAAAGGGAACGTCAAGATTTCCTCTAGGAAGCTGTGCACGATACTTTAGAGGTACCTGCACGGGGGTTTTCAACTGGGAATTAAACTCCAGTCCATAAAATTCAACACAAGAAGTGAAAATTGAATTGCTGTACCTATAAAATTAAATTTGCCCGATAAACTATAGCTATGAGAAAACAAGAGAAATTAATTTTAAAAAGTCAATTTTACTTGAAACCTGAAAATAAGCAGCAATATGAATTTTGTGAGTATACAATTGTTACATATTAATCAATTGAAATTCGAATTTCAGGAATTTTTTTGATTAAAAAAATTGAAAAGAAAATTTGTTTTTAATATAAAAATTGAAAACAACAATCTGCACTGTTCTGGGTACATCATTCGTTGAACATTATTAAGAATCAAAAGTAATGAAAATTATGATTAAAGAAGCTTAGGATTTTGTTCATTAATAAATGAGAAATCAAGAAATCAGTTCTTCTAAATTTTTATGTATATTTATAATCTGTTGCATAAACAATGTCGAAAAAGAAATGATCGAAAACAATTTTTATAATCATTGTTTGGCTCTTTATTGGAGGAACTTTTTGAAAATGTTCAAGTGCGAAAGTAGCGGACTTCTGGGCGTTGAATTATGTATAGATAAGTTTAGGTTCAAATTCTTGCGATACATGCGCAGTTTTATTTGATATATTTGTATTAAAATTCGATATATTTACTGAATATAAATAAATTATAATATAACTGCGTGTAAAACCTATCAGTAATCATTATTATTTTATTCGACATATAGTTTTAAGACTTACGAAAACTCGCCTGCTAAAAACTTGCGGGAGCTCCCGCTGTAAGATATGCCGCCGGAATCTTAATGGAATGAAGCACACCTACCCAGACATCTTCTCAAGAATGCGCCGGAATTCCGTCGGTTTACGTCATATTTGTTTTTGGGGCTATAGAAGAAACTGGAGTTTTCGGAGCTGAAGCTACTGGAACTGGAGCTGGAGCTGTCATAGCGGACGTGCCTTCCAGAGCCAAATCGCAAATCAAACGAATGAGTAGGCATACGACGACCCACGCCCATTAGCTTTTGAGATGCATCATTCATTATGATCTTGAATCCGGAATATATGTTAATTGCAACCACAGCGTTATTCTGGTCATATAATGGAGCAATTACACCTTCGTTGTACCATCCAATGACTAAACTAGGGCCCTTCATTACTAAAAATTTACTTTCGTCTAAAGGCAACTGTACATGATTAGCAGTGGTCCGATGTAACAATGGCAATATTGGTGACAGTTTTCGTGAATATCGTACTATCTCGATAGAAAGATATATGCGTGAATATGATGCAATTAATTCCTCATCGGATCGTGGTCTTTGGAATGGTGGACCTCGGAGTGATGATGTTCGGTTTAATTCTCCCTGCGAACTTAATTCTGTAAGAAAAAATAGTAACTGGTAAACTTTAATATTAAAATATCAATTAGAACTTCTATATAGGGAAACGCATATACAATAGGTATAATATAGTTGGCTAACCTAAAGTTGATGGCGACTCCATAGCCCAAAAGTCTCTTACTGACAGACTTTCGCAGCCAGTCCTCATACAAGACCGTTCACTTCACGAAGATCCCTACATTTTTGAAAATTACTTGATAAAAAAACATCGCAAAAAAACGCAGGTTATACCATGATAATGCTTACTTTGTTGCTCATAAGACGAGTCCACATTTGTTTACATGTATACAATAATTCGTTTGAAAAATATCCTTCGTGAAAAGATGAAAATCGTGGTTTTTTTGCGTCAATCAGCCGCGGCTTGACTTTCAGTGATGACATCTTTGAAATAAACAATTTGAAAAATTTGAAAAAAATTATGTAAATGCTTTGATATTTTGATTATACATACGTGAAAAATAAATTTCAATATAATAATAACAATTAAAGTAAAATGCAATTGAAGATAACTTTGCTATCACTTGTGATTTACATTGTATTTTTTTATTTTATTTTTCTTGTAGAGGAGTTGAGAATGTATTTACGCACAGAGTGTGGGGCTCGACCTAAAAAAAAAACGGCAATACCCACTAAACTTACCTCTGCGGTAGCACCTGATATCCTGGCTCTTCTTCTTCACTCTACAGGACAACCACCCAACCTTGAGGCGTCCTGTCCGGAGCAGACTCGCGGCCAGCTCATCCCCATCCCACATAGGTCTTCAGGTTTCCTTTGAAGACTTTCTTCGTCAGCGTGACTTTTATTTCTCCAACCTTGGACTCCCCGAAGTGCATCCTCACGGCCTCTCTCACCTCTTCCTCTTCCATTGTCGTGTCAAGGTTCAAGGGCCCAGACATGCTCGAACGCAAAATTGAATGCGCGTCGGTGTCGGCCTTTGCGTCAGGATAGGAACTCTGTTCATCAGAGCTTTGGTTCACACTAGACAAACGCACCGCCACCGCGCTGCTGAAAATGCAAATTTTTCCTAAATGGACGCTGCTACCTAGTCCATCTCACTTCCTCTCAGCGGTTGCACTGAGAGGGAGCGAGACAGAGTTCTGCTGGTGCGCCTCACTCCAGTATGCTCCAGCATAGCTCAAGAAAGCATACCAAACTGAGTCGCGTGAAGTCGCGTGAGTGTGAGCGTCGACGTTTGCGTTCAAGCATGTCTGGGCTTTAAAAGCTCAACCTCCGTGCGGGGAGCCAACGAGCCCGCGCACGTTAGCTGCCTCCGCGACAGCTTCCTTAAGGGTAGAGGTCAGTTTCGTCCTGGTCACAGCCTTAGCTCGCAGTTCTACAAGAACTTCTCTCTTCGTCTCTTTCACTCCCTTGATTTTGAGACCAAGTTCGTCGGGTTTGACCCTACTTTTGAGGTTTTTCAGGACCTCGGCGTAACTAACACTCTGGGGTGGTTTGATAAGCATCGCTTCAGGACGCTTGGGCCTTGGTTTCCCCTTTGCCTTCAGTTTAGTTGTGGGCTCCTCCTTGCTTGCGTGGCTCTTCGCGGTTGAGAGCCCTGCTCCGTCGACCAGAATACTAAGTCTAAGTAATGAGTCATTTACATAGTAGAGAGTTGTATTTTGGCGTAAATTGCTTGAAAAATCTGTCACCGCAGAATGGTATTGTTAAAATGTCGACCTATTCAAAAAGGATCTGTTACTCAGGGCCGG
>JAUMHM010000050.1:15571192-15595134 GCA_032362435.1 Melikaiella ostensackeni | reverse complement strand
CCTAATGCCAACTCAAAAAACATCTTCTTTACAATTTTATATACTTTGGGTCAATAAAAAACGATGTCTTTCAAAAATCAGCAAAGATGTCATTTAACAGCCATATTTAATTACAAAAATTCAAAAATCAAAATTTCGAACACTTTGATTTCATTAACTTTATTTTATCTACTTTTGTGCATTTGTCATTCATTTGATTGTGGTTGATTAATACTCAAACCACATACAAAAGAATGTCTATAAGGTGCATCAAAAAAGGGTTTCGGAGATAAAATAGGCTTCGGAGATGAAAAAATGCATAAATTTTGTAATGCTATGAGCAACGCGATGGAGCTATACAATTTCCTTATACCATCTTTCAATTTACAAACACTTTTTATAAAATTTGATGGTCATAGTATTTACAATTATTTTATTATTTTCTAGAAAACGAGGCTTTGGAGATGAAATGGAATTTTTACAGGTCATAAAATAATGAATTCAATTATTCATTATTAAAACTCTTGTAAATATATCAACTAATATGGGTGGAACATAAAAGTAGAGCTCTACACTTTGATTGAATGCATACTAAAGCTTTATCTAGATTATTTTAGGCATACTGAAACAGAATAATGCAATGTATTTATCTACTGATGAAAACCTGAAGACAAAGTTCAACGCTCTTATTGTGGAGAAGGCTTTGTGCTGGAAATTTATTAGGTACCTAAAGTTTCAGCAATCAGAAAACGCGGCGGAAGCTAAACATTATTTTATGGTCATGGCAAAAAGGCTTTGGAGATGAAACGATTAAAGCATCCACATACATATCTATGTGTTGTGTAGTAATATCCAATCTTTTGACATCTATATTTGTTATTATGCAGTTTTCTTAATGGATGAAATTAGGAATATTCTTCACCGTGAAGGGTTCTAGCGTCTCCCCATAAACTGTGTCGCGAACTGGAGTTCTTAAAAAAACTTGCGGGGTTATTGCAATAATTGGCCTCAATAGGCCATGGAAGCGTCGAATCCAAAGGCGTGCCATTAAAACAGTGTTCACACCTGTTTTTATATTACATCGATGTTTCGGAGAACAAGAGGAACACTGATTAGAGATAAGTGTGAAGAATGTAAGGAAATGGAAAGGATAGGCAGTCGTACAAGACAACTGAAGGACGAGAAAAGCTTCGACTGCTTCCAGAAAGTTACGGAGCAGGAATATATCTGGGAGTCACCTGTAGACTGGGGAGTTATCCTCACCTGTAATGCGAAGATCTACACTAGTTTCGGAAAAGTCGGCAGTGCGATTGAAAAGTTCGGGGCAGGGAAGTACTTAGGCAACAGGAGAGGAAAAAAGGTGACGCAGCCACGATGTTGCACTCACTTGGCTTTCCTGATAAGCAAGGAAACCTTAAAGGAGATACCAATTGGCTGTACTACCCAATCATCAGCGATCGTGCAGCGGGAGGTGTTGAAAACGACGAAAATCTATTTCAGGCCCTGACGACCATTAAAGAGCATGTGGTTAAGGGCAGCAAAAAAACAAAATTGGAATTCCTGAAATAGAGGGGATCATGGGGTTGATGATGGTCCGGATGCTACCATTCCTATTTATGGATACAGAAGTGCAAATAGGTCTTTACAGAAGGAAGAAATGTACGGGTAGAGGAAAAAAGCAAGAAAAAGTACCAGATACCCGAGACGAAAAGAGCGATGAACGGACGCGAACCGGCAGCAAGATAAAAACTCGTACAGAGCAACCTAGGCAAGACGGCCTACGGGTACAAAAAAAATGAAACTTATGCTGAGCTGTTAAAAACGATCAAACAGGCAGTAGACTCAAGCCAACTGGATGTCGATGCTGAAGATCTGAAAAGAGCGAGAAACGATGAGCTTATTTTTACCCTTAAAAACAATATTGATAAAGTGAAACAGCTTGAAGAGTTGCTAAAAAAGAAGTACTAGGAGGGCAAGAATCAATTCTAATAAACGAAAAGACGTTGCACATTAGAGACATGGATGTTGTAACGACCATTGATAAAATTAAGAAAGCAGTCTCTAGAGCAATTAGGACGAAATCCGGGGAATTATGTGGGAAGCAGATGCTGTTGAGTTAATCCAGAAGAGGATAGTCCCAATCGGCTGAATAAACTGCAGGGTCATCGAGACCTGAATTCTGGAAAGGATGGACATAAGGAATCCCAGTGCCAGAACAACTCGTTCTGCGTGATCTGTGGGATGGAAGAGCTCCAAACCAGCAATATAGAAATTTATTCGAAGACCTTAGTGGATAAATCAGGAAAAATAGCAGTAGTGAGCTCTCAAAATAAGAGTGCTTCAGATTGACTACAGTAGAAGCTGCCCGACTCAGTAGCTGACCCTCGCTGCAGCCGCAGAGATTGATGTGAGCATGATAGTCCTAAGTGAATCTGATAAGAGAGCCATAGGTGGAAGAAAGGTCTGAACCTTTGGTGAGGTGTAGAATACGGCAGTAAAAGTAATGGACCCAAGTATCGCTATAAAAGGACAAGGAAGTGACAAAAGTTTCTCCCACGCTACAACATCATTCGTTATAGTATATGTATGTTACGCTTTTCAAAATTAAAGGAATTGGAGACTTGGCTGAAACTCTCAAGCAAATTGGTGACTTAATTAGGACCAAACGCAAACGAGCAGAGTAAGATGAGTGGAAAGAAAAAGAAGGCAACCTCCAAATCCCCCCAGTTCAAGTTCAAATACAAATTCCAAAAAAAAACAAATACGAAGTTCAAAAGTTGTACGCATACTACTATAATTTTGTCGAAACACGATGACACAAGAGTACTGGCAATAATTCCACCACCATTGTGAACAAAGTGTATAAACACATGCTAATAAAGCTTGAAAATGACAGTCTCAAATGGGCTGAAATGTGTGTCACACGCGAGTAGTTTTCCCTGAGCATGGTGTATTGCTCAAAAGGATGAATGATGAAAGTGTAAAGCAAATTTCTCTACTTGGCAAGATAGTGGAGCTCAACAATCATCTGTGAAGAAGCTCAAAAGTTGTACGCATACTCCTATAATTTTGTCGAAACATGGTTACTAAAAAAGTATTGGGAATGATTCCATCGTCAGAACTACATCTCATGCCTGGGGTATTGACTAAAGTGTATAAACACGTGCTAATGGATTTTGATTATGACAGTCTCAAATGGGCTAAAATGTTTGACGTTACTCGCCAGATTGTACACGGAAGTCCTGTAATCGAGAGTAATTCTTGTAAAATGCTTTTGAACAAAATTGTTATACTTCGTGCAATTTGTAGCATTGTTTGTTTGAAATATGTTTAAAGTCGTAGTTGATTCATATTTTCCTAAAACTTGAGAACCAAAATACTTAGACTACATTTCTGACTTTCAGCGAATTTACTGCAATTTAAAGATTTCAATTACAGCTAAAGTTCACGCTATTTTTTTTCATGTTCCTGATTCTTGTCGAAAAATAGGAAAAGGCCTTAAAATCTTCCAGAAAATATGTATTTTGGGGCGGCATAAATCGAAATTCTGAGAGGTCAGCAACCGTGTCAGCAACTTTATCCGCAATCAAAACAGCCCCTGATTACTGACAAATGTTTTGACATTATGCAAAAAATACATAAATCACGTTGTTTTCTTACAAAATGAGGTGCAATGTTAGGAAAACCTGGTTCGTCTCTACCAGCATTTCTAAGAGAAGAGATTTTCGTTCATGACGATACACTCATTTTCGTACAAATGCGAGGGGACCACATTCTGAGTGGAACTCTACGCACATTTTTTGCCACATACGGTTTTTTTAAGTGGCTGCCATTCTTAAGTATCCGTGAAACATTTATTTTACAACAGCGCATTTTTCTATACACGCCTGCTAACGTCAGCTTAGAAGCGAATCTCGCAACAACTCTCCATGGAAAACATAATACAACTGTTCAAGGATACAAATGTTTTGTTAAAACAGATGATGGTGTTTCAAAAGCACATCTTCTACCTCCGCCTTTGGTTGTAGGCCAAGGTATTCTTCGATCTAGATCGAAGAAACCCTTTGCTCTCTTTGTTGTTACTCCTGGGATTCCGTTTTCCTGCATAGGAAGGTATTTAGATGGTGAGTAAATGTAGAGTGAAAAAATTATAGCACTGTAGGAATGACGTTGATATCAACAGTAGGAAAATGAGAGTCTCAATGAATATATTTATAGCAATTATCCGAAATAGAGTATATGATTGAGGGGTTGAAATTATTACAGTTCGATGACCAAGAAACGTATATTCTTAAACGAAATTGCTCTGAGAAAATGTTATTTACAGGTACTTGAAGAAATACGAGTGTTCGGGACAAAATTACTTGATCATGTCAAAAACAATATTACATTCTCATCTGAATGAGAAGGTACTGGTTTTATGTGAAAATTGACTTTCGCGGATTTCATCAAATCTCGACGTTTCCGGACTCACTGATTGATAAAAAATGGATTCTAATCGAGTGCCTGTCTGTCGTCGTTGTCATTGTCGTTGTCGTCGTCTGTGAGCACGATACCTTTCAAATTAATTATCTGATTGGAAAATGCTGTAGCACACTTTTTTAAGGCCCGAAAAGGAAAAACGAGTTCGTTAACCAGCCATTTTTGACTAACGGTTATGACTTTATGCATTGAAAATTCTATTAAAAATAAAAAATTCCATTTTCCATCCAACTTATGCGAAATACAAAACGATGTTGAGTAACGAAATTGTTAATCCCATAAAGTTCTGAAAGTTTGCTTGAGACTAATTTTCGATAAAAGGCATAGTTTTCGTTTTAGTCGTGGAAAACACAATTAAAACAACAAATTTAAATTTATAAAAAAACGATACAAGATACAATAAAATGGTTGATGGTGAAAGCTTTTGCCTGCAGCAGAAGTCTCGCACCAAGGTATAGAAATTAATGTAACATACATTTAGTATAATACAGTTTAAAATAATGTAGACAATTTTATGTTTTAGACATACTTTAATCAAGCGCGGCGAGACACGTGATAAGAATGTATTCGTTAAAGCCGAAGAAGCTTTAACAGGAGAGAATTCAAAATGACAATATAACAGTTTTCAGTGGTTTCATCTTTAATTTTAAAAGGTTTGTGCAAAAGTGTGGGAAAGTACATAGACTGCCCGCACTGCGGGCAGATTTCTGTTTGTTAATTTTTGTTATGTCAATTAAGTAGGACACAAAATTTCTTCTTTGGATGCATGTTTGTCTACGTAAAGCATATGAGATCCTCAAATTAGATTCACTCTAAGCATTTCACTTTTACTTTCAATTATCCACTGTACGAAACTATCCAACCAATCCGAAAGCGACGTTTTTCTATCGGGCTATATTTTGAGATGAATGAGGTCAATATTGTATAGGTCATATTGCATTGAGAATTTTATTCAGTAAAAAACTGAAGTCTTGTTAATCCTCAAAAAACCCTGTTGCTTATTGATTTGTTTATAAGAAACAACAAATTTTTTATGTTTGTTCACCAATGAATGAACATTCTGAGGAAGTATTTTCACTGATTTTAGACATTCTCAAGCAATTTCAAACAGTTTAAACGAGATAGGTGTCTTGAATCTCCAGAAATTTAAGTTTTTTTCAATTCGTTAGTTGATAAAAAATTTAAAATCTTTTTCAGAAATGGGGTTTCATATAGTCTTTATAAATTCAATGCAGAATCAATCTGAAAAGAAAGACAACATCGGTTAAGAATTGTACCCTCTAGCTTAATTTGTCCGCGAAAAATCCGTTTCGCCCTACTGCCGCTGGTACATGCTACCGAGTGGAGCTAATCATACAGTGCTGCTAGATTGGGGGATTTTTTTTTAATTTGAAGAAAAACTGATTAGCCTGCGGATTTTTGAAGAATTTAAAGAAATTTCATGAAATTCTGAAGATTTTTTTTTTTGAAGATGTGTTTGAAAAATTTTCTGTATACGTGAGTTTGATCCGAATAAAGTTTGACCAAGCACGTACTCGCTTGCAGCTGTCAGCAAGTACCTCATTGGTCAAGTCCATAAGAGCGAAAGAGACAGGCTGTCTCACTGCCGACAAACAGAGGTATGTAAAGGCCTTCAGCTTGCGTCGTAGCAGTTTCTTCATAACGTAAGTTTCATCCTGTCTCTGTTTCAAAGGTGCGGTGCCGGTTGATGGCGGTGTTTGAAAATATTTGATCATGAATTATAGATTTTATCCTCTATGCGCTGCGTGTTCTGTTTTTTTCAGCATGAATGTTAATTTAATTCGAGTCTATATCAAGGATAACAGATTTTTAATGTCTTAAATTTCTGCGTTGATCTAACCTCCATGTGAATTGTGAATTGGAAATATTCTGTACGCGTACGCACGATCGACCTGATCTTCTTCCTCTTCCCCTAGAGCTAGAGACAAGCCATATTCATATTTGTAGCAGCCTTGAAAAGGTGCAGACCTTAAAGTGGGTGTCTTTGAATTGCTTCAAAGGACGTGGATGTACGGCGTGGATCCCAGGTAAACTGGAAGAATCATCTGTGGTCATTCAGCGCCTGGAGGGATCCAACCCCTTACTAAAGACATCGCGCTGGTGAATCGTCAATCATGACCGGCCTCAGAAGAAAGGCACAACGGGAATACTGAAAGAACTCTTAGTTGTGCAGATTCCTGAGTCCCAGGCAAGGGCTTTTGCGGTCCTCAACAACAGGCCCTTCTACCATCTTAGCCAGGTCAACTTCAGGTTTGCCGGTCATGGACAGAAGGAGCCTGTTGGGACGAAGAAAAATTGGGAGCAGACGTGAATGGCTGCTTCCGGTCTAACTATTACTCAAACTAACTTTCATCACAGCAAAGGCAACTCTGCGGTTCTACAGAAGGACATGGCATACACAAGTATCTCACTAATCCAAGAACCTTGGTTACTTAAAGATACTATTAGGGGGTTAGCAGGGCTGGTTTTTGTTACAGGAACCCGAAGGGCGGCCAATTCAAGTGCCTGAATTCTATCGAAAGGAGCCAACGTTGTCCGGCTGCGAGAGATGTGTTCGAGAGATGTGATGGTGATATCCACAGATCTTAGAGAAATCTGGAAGCTAGTCATAGGATCGGCCTACTTTTCGTATGATAGCGAAACCAACTCGCCACAGAAAGTACGTACACTGGTAGAATCCTGCAAGGTGTGGGGTCTCCTGCTTTTGTTCGGGTTTGATGCTATTTCCCACCATACATTGTAGGGTAGCACGGACACTAACTCAAGATGGTAAGACTTATTGGAGTATTTTATGACTACTGATCTAGATATTCTCAACACGGGGAATATCCCCACGTTTCGTAACTCGGTCAGAAAAGAAGTCGTTGACATCACCCTTTGTACCGGTAGTTTAAGGAATAAAGTGAAGGAACGGAAAGTCTCAGACGAACCCACTCTTTCAGATCACTCACAGATAGAGTTCGAATTGGAACCTAGCGTACCCTCGAGCCCTACGTGAGCCAGAAATCTAAGAAGAACGGACTTGGATCAATATTCCAGTGAATTGAGAAGTGCACTTTCAGAAGTGCTCAAGTCAATTGAGGACGTCAACACCCTGGAGATGGCAGCCAAAACTTTCACAGAGGCCATCAAATCTGCTTATGAAAGAAATTGTCGACCCACAAGAATCCGAAAGGCAGGGGAGACGCTCTGGTGAAACGGGAAGTTCGAAGAGTTTCGCAGGGAAACCAGAGAGAGTTTCCGACGTGCCAGCATTGGCAAAACGAAAGAACTATGAACTTCATTCACGACGTTAAGGGATGATTACAGGAGTGCAATAGGTAAGGCCAAGCAAGGAAGCTGGACCAACTTCTGCACAGACATCGATGAAGAGGCAGAGACATCTTGACTGGGCAAGCTGCTCTCTCGAAATCCAGATGCTATTTGCGGCACTCCAAAATTGTACAACGGAGGGTACTCAATGACGGACGAAGAGACATTGGCCCATCTGATCAAGGCGCATTTCCCGTGCTTAGTAAGGTCTGGGGGGAAGGAAACGGCACCTCAAGGGCATCTAAAGTCGTATGTGGCTCAAATGGGCCTGCAACAGCGGCTAGCTTACGAGATTGTTACTCCTTCCATGGTCAGGTGGACCCTGAAGTCTTTCAGCCTACTCAAGTCTCCTGGTCCGGATGGAATACAACCCATCTTCTTACAGAAGCCCGGGGAGTCCATCATAGGGCTGTTAGTGGGACTTGCTAGGGCTAGTCTGACACTGCGATATGTCCCCCCTTTATGGACATCGAAAGAGCCTTCAAATACACCTCCAGAGTGGTGATGAGGGCGGCCATGACTGCAAATGGTGTGCCAACTGCAGTTGTAGAATGAACCTGCCACATGTTGGGCAACAGGAACCTAACAACGACTTAAGGTGATACCACCTTTTGTGGAACTGTTGGCTCGGATGCCCGCAGGAAGGCATTTTATCACCCCTACTGTGGCGCTTATTAGTTGATGAACTGCTCCATCTACTCACTAGACAAGACTACCACGCTATAGGCTACGCGGACGACATACTGGTCATCGTGGGCGGCCAGCATCTGGAAGCGCTTTTTGGGGTAATGCAGCAAGCACTGAGGATAGTGGATAACTGGTGTAAGAAGCCCGGAATATTGGTCAATCCGAATGAGACGGACGTGGTTGTATTCACCAGATGGTACAACTGGGGACAACGAGTACACTAAAACTGGGTGGACAACAACTGAGAATCACTGAATGAGTCAAATACCTAGGAGTCATCCTGCATAAGAAGCTGCTATGGATCAAGCACCTGGAAAACAAGTTCAAAAAGCTCACAGCGACCCTTTGGCCTTGCAGGAAAGCCATAGGAAAAACTGGGGCCTGAAACAGGAGATACTGATGTGGATCTATACGGCAATTCAGCGACGCAGGCTAACCTATGCGGCAGTGGTCTGATGGAGCAGGGTCGAACTGTCTACTATAAAATCTTGACTAGGAAGAATCAGGGGACTGATTCTAATAGGCGCCACTGGTACCTCGAAGTCAACACCAATGGTATCATTGGGGGCACTAGCAGGGTTAGAGCCCCTCCATCTTACCATCAAGGCCATGGCTGCGGAGGCAGCCTGGAGAATAAACATGGGAAATAGCGGCAGGATCTCGACGGAACTGCCGTTCCCAACCGATGTCGCGAGTAGGCCGATCTTGAGCATGGTCGGAGACGAAACGCCTATTCGCTACCTTTTCGACAAGAAGTACCGAGTCAGCCTATCCACGAGAGAGGAATGGGCTAACGGCGAGGTATATTTGCCCGGAGATAGGGACGACTGGCTCACGAAAGGCTCCAAGAACGAGAACAAAGCTGGAGCCGGTGTCTATCGTAGGAGTAGTGGAATTGGCTTCAGAATCTCGATGAGGTTCTATAATTGAAGTCCTACAAACTGAGATTATGGCTCACTGCTACAGTGTGCCTTTGAGGCACAAGAGTATGGCAATAGAAGAAATATCCGCATTTGCTCAGACAGCAGGGCTGCTATAGCGGCCCTGAATGGAACAACGACTACGTCGCTGCTTGTACGGGAAAGCTTTCAGGCACCGAGAAATCTAGCGACGGGAAACCGAGTAACTCTACTTTGAATCCCTGGACACAGTGGCACTAAAGGTAATGAGATCTCGGATAGGCTAGCAAAACTTGCAGTAAAATAAAACTTTACTGGTCCCGAACCAATTGTAGGCATTTCCAGTATGCTGGTCACTGAAGAAATTAACAGTTGGCTTACCGAGAAACATCAAAAGGAGTGGAATAAGGCCACTGACTGCAGACAGGCCAAAACACTCATGGGTTTGAATTTAAACTTTAAGAGCGTCTTGCACTCACGGGCAGTAACTGCATCAGTGAGTCAGACATATCGGCCAAGGGTGTGGCTGGTCCTCTCCGTATGGAGAGGGCTTTGGGGTCACGCATAGGCCTACAAGGGGATGCAACGGGACTACTCAAGCGTCGGGGGCTCTTTTGGTCTCAACCCTAATAATAATAATAAATACAATCTTGAGAAATTTCAATTTTGAATGTTTTCAGCTTTAAGTTCAAGCTTGACCTGTTGAAAAATCTAAAACAGTATATAACCAAATCTTTGGATTATATGACTAAATAGTGCAGAATATGAAATAATTTGGAGGTAGATGCTAGTAGCTTTAAAAATTACGAAAGATTAAATTCTTCATGGATACTGATCTACTACTTGAATGACACAGTTTCTTATATGTTTTAGTTTCTGAGGGGAGTACAGTTGCTTCGTTTCGTGTGTTCCATATGGTTTCATTTTCTTTCTTTATGTTTTAATACATGTCTAAACTTTCAATCATATTCTTCTAATTAATTGAGGTATATGGGTTAGCAGTTTGCTAAATCTTATTTTTAAAAAACATGGATAACAATATTTGAGAAAAATACGTAACATAGGTGTGGTTACGGGGGGGGGGGAGTTAAAAATTGCCGAAAAATTGCGTTACGTAATCTAGGGATGACATCCGAACAATGTTTTGAGAATTTACAGTCGGAAACTTTTCTGAAGGTTGTCACGTGAATAAAGTAATGTGAAATAAATTAAGTATGTAAACAATTCTGATTATTTCACTTTAAAGTAATCCCTTGTAAAAACATTATCTTAGTATACGTGACGTGACCTACTTACGTGTTTCGCAATATTATCTCCCAGTTGTTTCAATAATGTGGAAAATGTTACGCAATCGCGTTCTTTATTAAACTTTTCTAGTCGTTGGTTTCTGAATTTTTAATTTTATGTTACACATTTTTTATTTCGCATTATTTTGATATATTGTTGCATTTAAAGACACGGGTTTCTATCTATGAAACTATAACCGCCGCTTGTTTTGCTTGAGACCTTTAGAAAAAGGTACACTTGAAGCCCTTTTCACTCGCATTAAAAATTAGGGGATTTAAACTTTTTAAGGGCATGTATTAGGTGTACATACCTACTTCACCAGAACTATTTTTTACAATTCTTAATACTCTTTCTTACAATTATAAAAATGTATAAGGGCTATTGCCAAAAAGTTGACCATTTTAAAGCTTAGCCATTTTCCATATTTTCTTTATTAATATACTTTTTCTGGTAATATTCAATAAAGTAATTAGATCAAAGCGCAATTTAGTAAAGTTCGAGAATTTCAGACGACTTCATTAAGAAATTATCAATGAGAGAATACGCAAAATGTCTGGTAACGCACTTGTCCTAAACTACAAATTTAAAATGAAAAATTGCTAAATAATATTAACAAAATTTGAAAATATTTGTACTTCACAGATATCACTTATATTGAGTTGAAGAAGATAATAATCAAGAGCAGGATTCAATATTTTAGGGTGAGGGACTTCAAAAATCACTTCGAAGTTTGTTCCACAAGTTCTTTGTCTGGACACGCCGCATTATTATTTTAGGATAAAAATTGAAAATAATTATTGAAGCTATTCATAATGCGGGCTAATATTGTTAATTTCATACTTACGAAGATTTTATTACAGTTAAATGTCGTTCTGTCCATTATACAAGACAAGACTATATAGATAAGTACAATGCTTTTTATCTTATTGAGAATCATTTTTTAGTTGATATATTGATGTTGTTCTGCAAGAAGAAACATCATTGTTTTTTGAAATTATGTTTTTCATACTGCAATGTTTTATTTCCACTAATAGAAAATAATGTAAGGATATTTTAACAATATTCTTGAGAAATATTAATGGATGTCGCGACCTGGAATTTCTACTTTATAAGCCATCGCTCTATGCAGATATTTCCTTCTGATTTCAAATTAAAAGACAGTGAACTTTCCCATTGTGACCGCAGAGTACAAACATTTTTTGAATGTTACACCGAAGGCACAGACATGAAACAACTCCGTTTTTTTCTCGAAGGAATTATTACAATATACAATACAATATATACAATATACAATCATTTATGATCTTGCCAAGACCTAATTTCACTTAGTACTTCAGGGAGACAACGTCAAGGTCAATCAAATAAATGAAACGAAAATATTGAGAAAATTGTTACAAGAAATGGAGAAACGATAAATATATGATTTATTTATTTATTTACTCAACTATGTGGGATTTCAAATTATTCCAAGGGATTCAACAAGATACCACAGATCTCAAGGAATTTTACAAATTTGCAAAAGAGTTAAAATATTTTAAATGTGTCAATAAGAAATTTTACGAGGTTTAAAATTATTTTAGATTTCCAAACATATTGAGAGATTTTAAGTAATTCTAAATGATTTCAACGTATTTTAAGGGACTTCCACGGATTTCAAGACATTCAAAAGGATTTTATGGAATTTCCGAACATTTCAACTAATTCTAAAGGACTTCATCGATTTTCAAGAGATTATAAATATTTCAACGGATTTCAACGTTACTCGTGAGATTTCAAAATATTTCAAGAAATCTTAGAGGATTTCAAGAATTTCCAAACATTTCTGAGGATTTTGAGGAATTCTGAAGAATTTCGAGAGATCTCAAAAATTTTAAGGGATTTCAAAGAATTTTGTAGGATTTCCAAAGAAATCAAGATATTTCTAGAGAACTTTGGAAAATAAAGGAAATGAAACGAAATTTTAAGGATTTCTAGCGGATCCAAATATTTCATGAGATTCTAAGGTATTTCAAGAACTTTCACAAGATTTGAATGATTTTTTCAAATCCCCAAGGATTTCAAGGGATTTCAAAGACTTCTACGAGCATAGACCTTTCTTTTTAGTGATCTTCAATGAATGAGTTTAATTTAGTTAAAATTTCAGGTATTTCAAATGATTTATACTTATTTTAATAAATTTTTACGATCTTCGAAGATATCAAAAGATGTTAGAGGATTCCATAGGACTTCAAGAATTTTGAAAAATTTCAAGGGATTTCAAAGAATTTTGTGGGATTTCCAAAGATTTCAACGGATTCTCAGAGAGTTTTCGAAAATGCATGAAATTATATTGAATTTCAAGGGATTTTTGGCGACTCGAAAGGAAATGTTCTAAGAGATTTTAAAATAATTCAAAGAATTTCACAAGATTTCGAGGACTTTATTGAACTTCCAAGGAATTGAAAGATTTCCAGGGATTGCAAAAATTTCTGGTGATTTAATCGACTTTTTAGATAACTTTAAGGAATAAGTTTAATTTAAATAATATCCATTATAAATTGATTAGAAATTATATATCCATTATGAGTATCAATATTATTATTATATAAATATTAATATTATATCCATTATAAGTTTTATTCCGAGGAATTAAAAAAATTTCAAGAGATATAAATGAATTAAAAAAATTTCAAGGTATTTTAAAGATATCAAGTTCTTCGAAAAGATTCCAAAGAATTTCAAGACATTAACAAAATTTCAGGGGATTTCAAAGAATTTTCTGGCATTTCCAAAGATTTCAGTGGATTTCTAGAGCATGAAATTTCAACGGACTCCTAGCAATTTCAGAGCAATGGTTGCATGGGATTTTAAGGCATTTCAGGGAATTTTACAAGATATTAAGGATTTTATTGAATCTCCAAGGGTTTCAAGGGATTTCAAACATTTTTAGAGATTCAAGCGGTTTCTCTCGATAACTTCGATGAATAAGTTTAATTTAATTTATATTCAAGGGACTTTGAATGATTTTTACTTATTTTAATGGACTTTTACGATTTCCAAACATTTCAAGGGATTTTTAGGGATTTCAAGAAATTTCTAGAGGAGTTTTGGAAATAAATTAAATTTTATTCGGAATGATTTCTACGGATGTCAACAGTTTCAAGAAATATGAAAGAATCAACAAAATTTCAAAGCATTCCGAAAATTTTTAGTTATTTTCAAATATTTCAAAGGAGTCCAAGAACTTCCAAAAATTTCAAGGGATTAAAAGAATTTTCTAGGATAACCAAAGATTTCAAGAATTTGACTGAATTTCACGAGATTTAAGGGATTTTATAGGACCTCCGAGTATCTCAAAGACTTTAGGGGATTTCAAAACTTTGAAGGGCTTTCTAGATGACTTTAAGGAATAAATTGTATTTATTTTATTTTCAAGGGATTTCAAATTATTTCTATAGATTTCTAGCTATTTCAAAAATTTAAAAAATTTAAAAAATTTTAAGGAATACAAAAAGTGATGAGAGATTTCAAGGAACTTTTACGTATTTTAATAGATTTCAATAATTTTAATGGATTTGGAAATATATCCAAAGATGTTAAGGGATTTCAAGGAACTCCAAAGGATTTTCACGGATTTTAATGAAATTTCAAGCGTTCCGTTGTAGTTTCTCTTCTTCTTGCATTAATTTCTTTAATATTTATATATTATTTATTCCAATACTGATTATTCTATAATCATTTTTTGTATAATGGTTTTCTATAATAAATTTCCTATCTCTAGGAATTTTTCGAATTAGTCAAAGAAATAATTTTCTCAAACAATTACAGTGTTACAAAGGATTGGTTCATTATTGTAAATAAAATATTCAGTCCAAAAACACTTTCACGCTGGAATAAAATACCCCCAGGAGTTTTTTTATCGCTCCGAAAAAATCATTATTATCTGAACGAATACAATCTAAATGATAATTTTCTATGTTTTTAATTGTTTAACGTCCAATAATGTAAACCTAAACTATAATAAAAGAAAATAACATCATTATCAACACCCACCAACCATTCATAGTCAACTAAGGGTATCATTTGATTCGCCTCAGCAATATCTCTAGTTTTTTGAATTTAGCAAAATATAATTTTTTAAGCAAATTTAAATATAGATAAAAATTAGATCGAGCGAAAAATATAGTCTTCACAAGTAATTGCAAATGTTAAAGAGAGAACTTCAAAAAATTTGTCAATTATTCAAACATTAATCTGCATACAAGTACGGAGTATGATAAAATAATACTCGCAAAAGCAAAAGTATACAAAGTCAAAGTTATTAAGATACCGAAAGAGATAAAAAATAATATAATATTTTATTGAATGTTGAGTATGAGTAGTTGTTCGGAGTGGTAATGATATCTCCTTTCAGTATAGTGTTTGTTTACATTCTGTGACGTTAAACGATCAAAAATGTGGAACGTCGTTATTAACATTCTATTTGTATGAATAATAATTTTTTCGAAGCGATGAAGATAAAATCCTGGGCATGTCTTATTCCGGAATCTGCTAATGTGCATGAAATTCTTTTCAGACTGATTGATTTATCTATAATAATGTTTTCATTTTAAAAAAAATGTAATTGTTTGAAAAAATTCTTTTGCTAATTTGGAAGTCTTCTTGAGATATTGTTGAGACGAATGCAATGATACACGTGATATTTTGATAGGAATATTATAGTTTTATAAAAAATAAATTTTCCAAACTTCAAATCTATTTGCATAGCTGAATTCAGGGTCGTAATTCTTTCACTTCAGGCACCCAGGCGACGTCTGCTTCTTTACAAGTTTCACGAAATTGCCTTCTTACTGTTTGAATAAAGTTGAACATGTTATACCATCGCATTTTTCAAGGGTAAAATAAATAGATGAGATGTATAAATGATTCTTATTTGTCCAGCTTGAAGCAGTAACATGTAAATACGTTATTTTGGTGGAAGTGGTGTAGTCTTTTAATAAGTTTCACACCATTTTTACAAAACAAAATAAATTGAAAACTTTTCCAGAGCTTCAAAAACTTTTCGGCACCTCTTCAACTTTTTAAAGTTTTTTTTTTAATTCCAGTGAGTTTCTCGTGTAAGAGCAAAAAATTATATGGGTATCGTTTTGGAAATTTGAACTTCTCATTTCTAAGCGTCACCTCAATACACCGGAACCTCCATTTCGCAACGGTCTCGGGTATGGCCCCCGATGACCATTACTCCGTTACGAGAATTTCTTTGATGTAAACAGTCAGGGCCGTTTGAACCAGCGCTTCCAACGCAAGCTCCACGCGGCACTGCGCATGCGTCGCGCATAGTGTCCGATTGGATGCTAATTGCGCGCTGTTTAAAATGCTAAAAAATATAATTTATTGTTCATGTATGTTGGAATCCTTCTCTCTTCGTCGTAACACCTACATTTCAGAAAAAACACTATCCATTAAACCATGAGTGCCAAGCCAAAGCCTAAAGTCCTGCGTCTCAAATTCACAGTCTTAGGTTATTGATTCCCAAATAGCAAGCCCGAAAATTATCATTCCAAAAATCATAAGATCCAAAAATATAAGGTCAAATATATAATGCCCAAAATCCTAAGGCCCAAAATAGGGCGGACGGAGGAACAGACAACTAACCCACGATATAGAGGCTTCATCCTGAGGCTACAAAACTATTAAACTAGAAAAAAATTAATTTTGAAATTAAAATTTCGAAATTTAATTTCAAGGTATCGCAAGAAAATTCGTAGGACCAGTTTATGACGCTCTGAAAGATTGAGTTCCAATATGTTCAAGAGTATATACAAGATGTTTCAATAACATATATAGCAATTGCTAGCTTCTTCATCATTCTAAATAAATTTTGTTAATTATTTGTAAGATGGATTGAAGTGTGAAACTCATTTTCCTGTGATGTTTGTGTTTCATAAATCTGTTTTGCCCAGAAAAGTTTTTAAGATTAGTGCATACTTATGCAATCACGTAACAATTAGAGGAAATAAAATTACTTTTATGATGCAATGAAAAGTTTAATACAATGTTTTAAGGCATAATAACATGATACGACATCAGTTATATTTGATACACGTGCCGCGGAGAGTCAAGATTACAGAATATAGATAATCACCGTATCTAAATTACCGTACAACCTTGTAAAAATACGTATTACAAAATTTTCTTTGCTTCAGAAATTTATGAATTATAATCTTCAAATATTTCTTGACAGAATAAGGTTGAAGAAGGCGTAATTCTAAGACTCTCGAAACGCCATTATTTGATGTCCCATTTATTGCTAAAAATTCTTTAAATTCAAAATAATTCCAAAAGGCTCTAATATATTGCAACCTTTTTATAGCTATTATTTCATAGATATCAGTGCTGCCGTCTGAAATCTAATCACTGTATCTGCATTTCGGATGAATCACCTATCACTTTACCAAACCTTAGAACAAAATCATACACGGAGAAAAATGCGGATTTCCGAACAAGTTTTGAGTACCGGAAATTCCAAAGTGAATCCCATACATCCAGGAATATGTTTAGGAATCTTGAATTAAGAACTGGCAGTTTAGGAATTGGGATCTAGGATGAATATTTCCAGCCCTTTTCACTGCCTTCTGGGAGTGAGTCCTAAACTCCACCAGTACCATTCTGCACCATTCAGCACTGCACTTTTGTGTGGATAACTAGGCGCTCTTCTAGCAAAATTCGTTCTGGATCTGATTTCCTCGAAATACTTAAAACAGTCCCTATTTTTTTGAATTTGATTTTTTTCCGTGCAAACACCTTTTTTGCTGCTTAGATTTAGGAACAAACATTTTTCATTGTGATGTATAAAATACACATTGATAAACACAAACGACAAGAAAGGTGTCTATAATTGTTTTCTAATGATATGTGCACATTTGTGTATGCACGTGCGTACTTTGTGAAAATTTAGTCGTTGTCGGTTATTGGATTAATTTTTTTTAATTCTAAGAATTTTTGTTATAAGACGTATGTAGCACATTAATGAAGCTATACTCTCAATTTAAAAAGAAATCCATGCAAATGGTTTATTTCTTATAATACTTTAATACAGGTAAAGTTGATTTTAATTTGATTTTTTTCTCTTAAGCGAAAGATATTTTATTGTTTTTGCTGTATGTAGTTTATACGGTAGACAAATTGTGAATTAAAATTATTCTGTAGGTCCTATGTGTAGTAAATCTGTCAGATATAAAAAATTCCATGAACTAAAGTAAACAGTCTACATGTTTTAACTCTGTTTAAAATAACAGATAAAGCTGTGTGATCCGATACTGATTAGTATATAAGTGGATGTATCTTAGAAATATACCCACTGTTCATTGAATTTTTCGAACATTATTTTTCCGTTCCCTATCCTCATCTTAAAAAAATGAAGATCGTCATCCTACTCTTTAGCTGCATAATTTTTATCAATTTTACAAGTAAGTGTGATATAATATTGGCAAAAGTGATATAGAAGGCCAATAACAATATTAGTTCTTCTGCTAACAACTCCGAGATATTCACTTGACGAGGGTCGAGCGTGGAACCTTTAGTCAAGAGTGAATCTAAAATTTTTGTCCACGGAAGAGTACTAGATTTTGGCTTTGTGAAAAATCAAAATGTAAGATCGCGTGAAGTATTCTTCATTAGGCATATTCTAAAATAATCATTTTCAAAACTGAATTTCTAGTAACTTAATACCACTAGAGGGTCTGAAATTTTCACAGAAAACGTAATTTATATTCCTTTATAATATATCTTGAATTCAGTTCCTAAAGTTGGACTACCTAGCCACGCTCGAACGTCAGGTAACCGCGGCCACCGAGAAAATCATAATATTTGGACACTTTGTTTGAAAAATATATTTGAAGTTACAAGGACTTTTAAGCAGAACACAAATATTAACCAAAAATAAAAAAAAATAATCGCGAATTCTTGAACATACACAAAACGTTATGAGAGATTCTTTATGCTCATTTGTGGTTATTTATCATTTTTTGACAGAAAACAATTAAAATCAAGCATGAATTATGCTACCCGAGACGAAACGGCCAATTGGCCACAGCTACCAGGCTCTTAAATATTGTAATGAAACTGCTATAAATGCATTTCAATCAAAACCAATCTAATAATGTGAAATGCCGCGGAGAGTGGTTCTACACAATAAATATATTTTGAACATTTATAGAGGTAAAAGATGAGAAAATGCTCAATAATAGAAGAATTTTAAATAAGGTGAACTTTTTGCGTCGAAAAATGAGAATTTTAAGGGACTAGAAAGACTTCTAAAGTTACAAACTGATTAAGGATCAATTTTAAGAACATACGAGCATATTACACGCGCAACATTTTTACTAGTACGTCGTATATGGTTTTTTAAATTAACGTTTTATTTAAGAACAGTAGAATTGAATATAAATATCCAAACAGGAAAAATAGCTACTGGAGGTCTAAACAATATGGCTCGGAGCAGTAAGTTTAAATTTGAGCACTTTCAGTGATAATTTCATAAAATTTTATTTTCTTATACCAGCAACAGAAAATCAGGGAACAGGCATTTTACTCATACTAACTTATTTCAGGTTCGTATTATAAAAATTCAAAAAATTCTCATGAATTCCTGAATATTTCTATAAATTATATTTTCAATAAGAACTTTCCATTTAATTAATATTTTGATATTAATTAATTAATTACCCTGGTCGATGAAATAACATCAATATTTTAAACTTTCCATTTGTCAAGATTCTCGCTAATTAATGTCTTTATATATAATCCTTGTCAAATTATTATTTGATTAACTTTTCTTGTTGCAATTCAAAAGTACCAGGTATGAGATACGTATGACTTTTTTCTGATCTTGTCCTGATCAGTTTTTCATTTTTCTTATTAATATTTAAGGACCAGAACACGAAACTTTTCACATTTTTGAGGAGGAATTTTTTGTAAATGGTAAAAGCAAATTAAAATAAAAACTTTGTAATTAAATATTTATTATATACATTTATACTTTAATACCTTAGCACATAACTTTCAATTTGCATAATTTTTTTTTGCGCAAAGGATCACAGAGAAAAATGAAATTTTCGAATGCGGAAAGATTGCTTAACAACATAAAGAAATGCTATTTGAGTAGGAACGAATGCACGAACATAGATTACGTTCCTAGATATTTAAGTAGCTGGAAGAAGTTAAAATGATTCCTAAATGTAATAATAAGTATTTGATACGCTAATGAAATAAAATACCGTGAGCTGTCGTAGTCTTATTTGTTTAATTTAAGAAAACATTACTGTCGAAATCGTATATTGTAACCAG
Source organism: Melikaiella ostensackeni (assembly GCA_032362435.1). Classification (NCBI taxonomy): domain Eukaryota; kingdom Metazoa; phylum Arthropoda; class Insecta; order Hymenoptera; family Cynipidae; genus Melikaiella; species Melikaiella ostensackeni. Next base: position 15,575,140 of record JAUMHM010000050.1, on the reverse strand, counting down.
TTATGAAATCTAATCTTAATACGAAGCTTTGTGCTCGTTTAAAGAAGATACTATTATCGTTGTTATGAATAAAATTAAACAGAACTACTTAAGACTCTTACTTCAAGATAGAAACATACCTTAAAAAATGATCGCTCCATTAAAATAACAAAATTAAAGCTTATCATTATGTGCAAATATGATCAAAATGGTCGAAGAATGCGTCACAGTAAGAACTGGGAAACGTACTCTAGAGTTCAATGTGCTAGGTTGCGCTCATTCCCAAACGTCTAGTAGTGAGTCCCATACGGTCCGAAGTCAAGAGTGAGCCAATGTACGATCTGCCGTAAATCGTGGAATGTCGATCGTCACGTAGAGTGAGCCAAAAAGCACTGCTTTTGGACAAAAATCGTTCGACAGTTTGATTTTTAACGGATTTTGATGTATTTTTTCTAAATGACCGTAAGGCTTATAGGTATAACGTGTAACAGCGAATTTTTCATTTTAGCCAAAGAAACATTTTTTATCTTATAACCATTGAAAATTGTTTTGAAATAACTTCTCAAGTGTGCCACTGCTCCAAAAATGCTCAAATTGCTCAAAGACTGCTCAAATTCAATCAAAAAAGCCTCAAATTAGTATAATAACTATATTGTTGGAGTGAAAGGAAAATTTTTTTCGTAATGTTATGAACAAATTAATTAAAAGTGTCATTTTATCGTAATTTTTCAATGATTATTTGTTGAATTTCATATTTTTTGTATGAAATATGAGAAAAATTAAAGTACAATTACGATTATTCGAAAATAGCTTTTTTTCAATTCTTCTAAGCAAATACAAAGTTTGACCACGTCTGAATGAATAGCTCAACTTTTGTCGCCGAATAAACTGAAAGTGTCTTTTCGATGAATACTTCTTTCCATATTCTGTAATTTGACAAAACTTCATGATTCATTTGAACAATTATTATAAACAATTGCCCATGTTGACCATTTTTTCATGAATAGACTCAATTGTTTTTACGGATTTAACAAAAACTGTCTTTCCAGTGGTAATGACATGCGTTTTTTAGTTTTTGTCATTTTGAAAAACGTGACACTAACGTGTCAATGGCAAGACATTTTTAGTTGATTCAGTGAAAAAAAATTGATGCTATTCATGGAAAAAAGGTAATAATAGATATCTGTTCATGACAATTTCCCAAATAATTAACATTTGCTGAGAGGTTGAAAAATATGACAACGAACCGTCATTGGTAAGTCATTTTCAGATGATTCTTTCAAAAAATGAGACTTTTCATGGAAAAGAGATCGAAATGTGCAATTGTTTACAGAAATTGTTTATATTATCAACAGCAATCTTTAATTTTTTCGTAGAAAACTTCCACCAAAGTTTATTGGGAATATGTTGTATTTTATAGAAGATCAATTAAAAAACTGATAACTACAAAGAAAATGACGTATGCAACGAAGCACATGAAGATTTGTCATCCGATGCTGCCTCAAAAAACTTGTCCCATATTTTGCCGAGAAGGTCCAAGCGGTTAGATAGCTCAGTTGGTTAGTGCGTGCGGCTATACGGGATGCTCTTTCGTTCCTGAATCGCGTACCAAATTGTTTTTGCTGTTTGACTCCCGATTAAAATATTTGTGCATTAATGATTTATTGTAATCGCATCCTGGACCTGAAAAGGTGACCCCGCTGTGGGGCTTCGCCCCCAGACCCCCTTGCGCCTCCCTCCAGCGCCCCCCCCCCCAGGCATAATTTTCAACAAAACGGTTTTTTTGGTCATATTATATTTCACCACATTCGTTTTACTACTTTGATACAACAAATAATATATAATGAGATTAGTATCATTCATGTCATTAGAAATAACATTATTACTTTTATCACTTCAAATTTGGCATTCTTTCTCTTTATGAAAATACTTTTAATATGAAGATATTCAGAGGTTAACTCTTGACCTCAATGAGGGAGTGCAAGATGTCGTTCGATTGGATAACATTTTTTTAGGGACTTCCTTTTTTTCGAAAAAAGAAGGAACAAGAATTTCAACAAGTACATTGCACTTTTCAAATTTGGAGTTTTTTGAACCACCCTACTGTGTCATATACATTCCAAAATTTAAAGAATTAATCTCGGAATTAACGTAGAAATATAATTGATCTTTAAAGTTTATTCCCGAGTGTGTGTGGTAAATTCTGCAAAATTTCAATTAATATCTCAACTACGGTAAGGATCACATGAGATGAAAATTAAGATTCTCAGAACAATACAATGTTAATTCTTTAAGAAACCTGAGCTAGCTAATTTACATAAAGTCTTCTATCATCTACCCTTTGATATGTTCGATAACCGTAGTGAAAGTATTCTAATTTTTACAGTCGCATTGCAAATCGGTTGCACTCAACTTTTATTTCTACTCCTAAGGCCTAGTCCCTTGTGGCTATAAAAGGTGCTCTATACAAATATTCTAACTTATTTAGCTATGTCATTTTTCTTATTTTTTTTTATTTCTTGTCGTTCGTTTTATTATAGTACATTTTGACAAGATTATTTCATTTCATATAACACACGCTTGAAACAATAATCTTTTTATATCAAGTCTTATCTCGCAATTTCCAACGTATTTAATTCGCTTTAGCTTTCGCAAGGGATTTACCCTGTATCAACGACCTTTGCTGTCCTGAGCACGAGTATAGTCAGAATTTGTAATGTAGGGATATCACTACATGGACTCGATGACGAAGCGGACTTCGGTCTATTCTTCAGTGATTCGCCACGAATAGATAAATTGCGATAATTTTGGCAAGACCAGAAGAGCAGAGTTCGATGGTCTTTGTTTTCCTGCGTTCTACTGTTCTCGAAGTTTTTGAAGTAGAGAGATCACTTCATCAACTAGATGTCAAAGCGGACTACGGTCTGTTCTTCAGTGATTCACTTCGAGTGGATATATTAGATTGGAATTATAATTGTCAGAAAAACAGAGATCTGTTATCTTTTATTGCGACAAATCTCGATATTCTCCTTATTATATTCACTATTTCATTCAGTAACTTATAATTTCTCAATTAGCGATAATATCACAGTTTAAAAAAGCCTTAGCTTCAAACCGCAGGGCATAAATCGTAGGCTTAAGCTGCAGGTGCATCTGGCACTTCAAGAGGGAAGGCTTTTCCTGCGTACGGTCTCTTCTCGGAGACACTGTGTTTTTTGTTCACGAAGTGAGACAGGCTCAGAGAGGAGGCTGCCAGAGGCGAGCAAATGAGAGAAAGAATCTCAGAGGGATTTATGACCCTTTACTGTCTGTTTTCCTTCAAAGAATTTATACGTTTGGAAATATCTTCGAAAAAGGATGCATTTGATTCTGGAAATGCGAGTTAAAAGCTTTCTCGACCAGATCGAGGACCCAGCATCCGGGTGCTCATAAGAATTCAACCGTATTTACAGGATCTTCCTTTCACTACACGCCACTACTTCGATTAGTTTACAAGGCGGACCTTGCTCTATTCTCTCAGCCTATAGAGCCAGTTGACTTTGTTTATACCGCGTAGATCGCCACGAGGAATAGATTTGAAAATGTCAGAAATGTCCTGGACACTTTCAAAGCGCCTTTTAATCGGAGAAATGTATGGGTCAGGTCAGGAGGGTGAGACCTCTAGCCACTCCCAAGTTATTCTCCAGAGAGATCTTGGCAGAACGCCTTCAAGAAACTAACTCTCTCATTTTTGGTCGCGAACCGCGTTTTCTGGACCTCATACTTCCACTATTCTAAGCAGAGATCCATTTGGAGGCTGTGGAGTTTGCATACTACATTTTCTCCTGGGTTACGCAACTTTTCCTAATGCTGACGCAGCAGAATAATGTTTTGCCTATTTTCTGGCTACTTCTTGTAACTCGTAGGTTACAACTGCCTCCCATTGAAGTCAACACAATTGACAAATATATATATATACACACATATATA
>JAUMHM010000050.1:15529510-15550673 GCA_032362435.1 Melikaiella ostensackeni | reverse complement strand
TATTGTTTTGTTATCAAGTTTAAAATCTTTTAGAAGGGTTTTTGTTTTGCTGACTATTGATTTTGTGGGATCTTTTTGGAGTTTTTTTACGTATCATCAGTTAGAAGGACCATGATTTTTTTGTTATAATCTTCTATAGTCATTATTACTGTTGTGTTGCCTTTGTCTGCGGGGAATATTATGATGTCTTTACCGGTCGATTTCGGCCGGTTAACGGAGTTGATCGGCGATTAACGCTGGCCAGCAGAACAGAACCTCAAAATCGAAGTTTGCCTTTAAACATTTGGAGCATCTTTAGAGCGAACGTGGATCATTTGTATGATGATTTTTATCACGTAAGCTATTTTTTCAATACGTTATCATGTTATCATATATAATATGTTAACGAAATAAGAATTCAATAGCAATTTATTTTATAGCTTCTGAGCGTCTTTAATTAATCACTATAAGTCCCTGTACATTACTGATTTGCAAATTGTAATAGTGATCGAGTTTTTGAACATTATTTCAGTCTATTACACCTATCCAAAATTATTTTACATTTACTTGACAAAAAATACTTCTGTTTGTCACTTGGTTAGTCATTTAGTGCAGAATGAAAATCCTGTCACTTCACACCGTGCGCGCGCAAGAAACTTAAACGGTCTCCTCATCTCCACCAGTCAGAATCGCCGTATGTATAGAAAATCGAATTATTACCGCTCAGGTATACGGTTAAGTAATTAAGGATTAAAATTTGGTGAGAGAACCTGGTGGAATACATTACAAGTTAATACCGGTTAAATCATTGATTGAAAAATAATCATGATTTGTTGATCGCCCATTTAATCACTTTTGGTGAAATCGGTATTTTCTATTTGTACTCTACACTTTCTGTTTCTAAAGTACATCATTCTAGTCTTACTCTCTCTCGAGAAAAAATGGTAACACAAAAAAGATCAGAATTGTTATTACACGGAAAAATGAAATTTCTTTTTTCTCAATTTTTCACAGCTTCATCTTTAATTTTTCAACCTCACTCCAAAGTAAATTTTTTCCCTTTATATATATACAGGGTATCCTAGGATTTTGACGATCCTTATAAACAATGATTAGGGGTATAAATGTGCTCTTATATTTAAACGTTCCTGCAAAATTGCAATTTCTATGATCTGTACAGGCGCCAAATTTTTTTTCTACAAAAAGAGAACCCTTTTCGCTATAGATTTACCAGCAATTTCATGAAAGAAAGACATTTATAGCCTTAATATATCTGTGATCGAAAAATGAAAAACTCATGGAACACCATTTTCGACTTAAAATTACTTTAAGTGACCTCTAAATATTTTTTTAAAAATATATAAAAATTTGTGAGTCTATTTCTAGCCAAGGGGAACATTTGACTCCACGATGGCTACAGAAAAATTAAAAAATGATTTTTTGGACCATCCTAATAGACACTGATTTAATGAGTTCTTATTACTCAACTAATCGTAAGTCAAATTTTTCTAATGAGAATTAGTCAGATTTAACTAAAAACTACTTGAGGCGTTTAGAAGACTTGGAATTATTATTTAAAACTGAAAATTCTTTGAACAGTGTTCGATGAATTTTAAACTACTATCGAGCAATTTTTCCTGGCTCGAAGGCCCCTCGATTACTTGAAATTATTATTTAATTAACTAATTGTTAGTCAAATTTAACTAATTATTATTAGAAAAATGTACCGAAATATTATTTAAAATAACTTGACTAATTTTTCAGTCAAATTGCATGGCATACATTTTTTGACTAATTCCATTAGTGAAATTTGACTTACGATTAGTTAAGTAATAATAACTAATTAAATCAGTGACCATCTTTTTACTTTGAAAGACGCAACGGGATAACTCAACTTTGACCTTCATCTTTTCAATAAATACCCAGCATTGACACCGATCTGAGGGAGTTAGCACCAGAGACAACGAATCGATCTTTCAATTTTGATATTCCTGCTGGAATTCCTGAGAATACATACAAGCAGTACAAAATTCTTGCTAGTACAGTAAGTGACATACAAGACAGTGTTAGGAATATACTCTGAAATGATTTTGTACCAAAATATTTTGGTTTCATTCGTCTAACAAGACAGCAAGTGATAGAACGCAACACAACAGTATCACGAATACTTTATTTTCCAGGTAATGACAAGCTGATCACGATACTGGACAGTAGTTATATATATAAAAGTTCAAATTATCAGTTTCAGTCTCAAACGTATGGCGTGCAGAAAAAAAGAAATCTGGTAAAACCATTTCTTGCTATCTTGCCTGAAGGATATATTTCAGACGTATTTGGGCCGTACAAAGCGACTGATAATAATGCCACTAGCATTCAAGACATAATAATGCGCTTCCAAAATGTGCGTACTTTTTTCACCCTGGTCATGTCTTACTCGTCGACCGTGGCTTCCGTAATGCTCTTCAACCACTACGCAACTTGAACTTTGACGTTAGAGTGCCGGAAGATATTGATTGTGGTGTAAGCCAACTAACAGTTGAACAAGTTAATCGTTCTAGACTTGTTACAAAATTTCGCTTCATCGTTGAAGTATCTAACGGCATAACTAAACAAGTCTTTCGATATTTTGACAAAACGTTTTAAAATAAATCCCTCCCACACATAAATGAAGACTTCAAAAACGCTGCAGCCATTATTAATGCATTTGATGATCGCGTAGAGTCAGGCAAGAATGACGCACAAGCTATTGCTAGTAGAATGTTGTCGCTTATGAATGCTCTGAACAGTGTAAAGGTTTTAGCAACTCAAATGAAGTTGAACAGCCTAAGAAAGGTTCTCGAACACTTTAAAGTTATGTCTCACGAAAGTATTCCAGAGTTTCCTCAACTTACAGAATCAGACCTGCGAATCATCAGTCTAGGCTCTTACCAACTCTCTCAAGCCGAGTCTTATTATGCCGAACATGTAAATGAAGATGGAAAGTATGTCTTTGAAGTTTATAAACACCCTGACTCTTTAACCCTTGACACAGTCGGTATTCAAGCCACTAGACCGTTGCTAGCTAGAGCAAAGATTCGTTCTCATCATTCATCTGCTACAAAATACTTCGTTTGCATTCTCGTCAATCTTGAGAAGTCTGGACATGAGTTCATTATTCGTCATTACTGTCAATGTTAAAACGGGAGTAGAACAGTAAGCTCTCGGATGACGAGCGACCACCATCATCTGAAGTTTGGACGTCATGGCACACCTAAGTCGAAAACTTTTTAGAAAGTTTTTAGAAAGAAAGCTAAACTTTAGAGGGTCACTGCTATTTTAACTTTTATCAGCTAATAAAAATCTACTGTTTGGTACCTATCTCAAGGGTGGGGGAAGATAGGCCATTTTCGGTACCCTCCTTTTATGACCTTTCATAGTAGGGCATAAATAAAAATTTCTAACACTCCTTGAATTAAATTTAGATCATGTTTACTGCAAGAATTGATTTCTGGAGATGTTATAACATTATGCCCCGATTTATTGAGTTGATCAGAAAATCAGTGGAGCCAACAACGTTCATCGCTGCGGAAATGTTTCGTTCATTATTATTTGGGTATTTAATTAAAAATCGTGCATTTTTTTACTAAGTTTGGATACAAATACGCTCTTTCAAACATAAATACTGAGTATTCAAGATTTTTGAGTTTTAAAATATGATTTCAGTTTTTCACCAGTATTCAAGTTATGTGGTCCGTATCCGCGAACTTTGGGACACCCTGTATATGTTTATTTATATTTTTTGAATCGAAGATATTGTTTTCAATTGCTTGATTACAAATTATTACATAAGAGCTAACAGCCCATCAATAATATTTGTAAAGAACAGTATTGGAATCTTGAACAATAGAAAACAATTTTCAAGGGATCAAAAGTATTTAGAACGAAATTTACTCGCTCTCGTTCAAAATGTTCAACCTTCTACTGCACGAGTTACAATGTTCATCGCGAACTTATGAATAAATCGTATACAATTAAATAACAATACTGGATATAATTAACTCATTATTAATCATCTCATCAATTAACTCCTACCCAGCATGCTTTTATAGACCTTTGCTTTACACTTTACCGAAAATAGCTGCTGTCTTTTGATCAAATAATTATATTGCCTTTTCATAATGACGTTATGTAAATATGAATATCAATTATTACAATTAGTGTAGTTGGGTTTCCAGTGGAGATCTACGATAAAATTTTCTTACATTTCCCTTATAATTCCCGCAGGCTTTTCGAAAATTCCCATACAAATTTGATATAAAATTTTTTTTCGGATATAAATGATTTTCGTGACAATTTATTGTGTTTCTAGAAAAATAAGTTAATAATGTAAACAAAATAGGTATATGGATGTATATTCTATAATAAACCCAAGAGTTCAACTCTTATTCTTCGTCTTTTGTTAGCAAATCAAATTAACTCCTCAGATCTTGAACATCTTTTATATATAATTCTACTCCACCAAATAAGGTAATTCCAGTTTAACAGACCCCTGTTTTTAACAAAAAATGTCCAAATAACACTTTTAAAATGACAGGAGACTTTTTTATGATACATTTTAGAACTTTCTGCTAATAAAAATTCGCTACAAAAAATTTTGATATCTGTAGAAAATGAAAAATGTAAATGCAGTGAATTTGTGAAATACTGAGTTGTGTTTAAAAAGGATTATATTTATCTGACTGAGCTTAAATAATGTTTTGTATATTTGAGTGTTTTCATATCAAAAACGAGAGAAAATTTTTTTTTGCACATAGTCATTTTGTGGTTTTTAAAATTATACTTTTTTCTGTCTAGATTAAAAATTATTTCAAATGCGTCCGAAAAAAAGAGTTGAAAAAATCATTTAAAAAAAAAAAACACAAAATTGAGCATTTTCAAATTTTGTTGTTTATATATTTTGCATTCCTTCAACTTCATACTTTTATCTCGAGTATCTTTATGAGTTGAAGTTCCAGATTTTTGAAAAGTAGCTACAAAAACATAATTTAAATAAACTGAAAATGAAATAATATGGAACACTGACTTCCTTCGCGATTTTGATGCCTTGGGCTTGTCAATTTCGTTTATAGTGATTGCTTATCAGTAAAATGCCCTCAGTTGCTAAAAATTTTTTTCCAAGCGATCTAAAAAAAAATAATTAAATTCACTATATAGATTAGGATGGCCTCTAAAAATTAAAAGAACAATTTCCCAAAACGGTGCCCCTCCTACTTGTTATTCTTAGTGATAGAAACTCACTGGAATTTTTTTTAATTAAAAAAAAAAAGTTTAAATGGTGCCAGAAAGTTTTTAAATCTTTCGAAGTTATGAAATTTTTGAAATTTATTCGATAGGTGCAACAATTGTATAAAAATTATTTTCGCGGAGTGTTTAAGGTAGCAATTGAGAATATAAAATCAAAAATGATGAAAAAAATTCCTGCTGAATACATGAATTCTGTTTTAATGAAGAAAAAAGGACTTTTTCATCGGCTAGATCAACATTGATTATTAAAAAGTTGAAAATTTTCTTGCCTGGAAATTACAAGTGAAAAAAATTTGTTTTAAAATATAAAATGATGGCGTCTTACTTTACTTCAAACTAATTAAGTTGCAGGCAAAACATTTTTCAACTTTCTACAAATAAATGTTAACGCAGCCGAATCCAAAAGAGTAATTTTTCATGATTTTTAATTTTATATTCTCACTTGCTCAACCCAAAACAGTACACAAACAAATTTTTTTTACAATTTTTGCACCCACAGAATAAATTTCGGAAATTGCAAATTTTCAAAAGTTTTAAAAACTTTCCGCCACTACTAAATGTTTTTTTTAATGTTGAAAAAGTTCCAAAAAGTTTCTTTCACTAAAAGAAAAAAGAACAACAAAATCCAGTGTTTTATTTTCATTTTTCTAACTTTTTAACTTTTAGTCTAATGTTTTTCTTTTACTAGCAAGAAGTTCCAAAGTATTTTTAACAAATTTAAAAGGTTATAGTTAGAAAAAAGTATTTGAATATCCATGAAAATAGCTATATGGAAAACATTTTTCCTTTCCGTTTTTGATTTGCTTAGACTTATGTCAGTTTATTCTAATGCATGATAAGTAGAAACCTCTCAGATATCAAAAATATCTTTATAAGTTGTTATAGATAAATATAATTTTTTTTAATACACACATTTCTGCACTCTAAAAATTTGCTGCATTCACATTTTTTTTCTGGGCATATAAAATTTTTATAGCGAATTTTCATCAACAAAAAGCCCTCAATGTATCAGAAACGTCTTTTATGGTCCTGTGTATAAAAAAAACTTTTGGGAAGACTGTTTTAGCCTCCAGAAACAATGAAAAAGTTAACATCTATGGAAGTAACTATAAAAATCACTTTAAAAATAATTATTTCAGAAACAACTAAATAAACTTCGTTTTTCCAATACGTTCTTTCTCCGTGTACGAAACATAAAAAAAGCTCGCTTCAAAAAGAAAATCTCGTACATTCCCGGTACCAATAAGTGTCCCGTACAATTCCCGCTTTTCAAGCTTTTCCTGCACGCTGGACACCCTGTTATGATATTTTAATCAACTCATATTTTTTGTCACACTTGACTTTTCAGCAAAGTTTAATTGTATTGTATGATGTAATTGGAAATATGAATTTTGAACTGAAATAAATTTGCGTTTCATAAAGATGTATGTCCACATTATGTGTATTTAGTATTTGCACTGTAACCACAAATTATTTTATTAAATAATAATATAATAACTAATAATTACCCTCGACGTTACTGATAAATAAATAAATATGCTAAGCGACAGATCTTAAAAGATCACCTTAACTAAAAAGATACATTAATTAAAAAGTAAAGGTGGAAATTAATTAACTAAGTCAGCCCCAAAACTGAAAATGATAGAGGAGATAGTTCGGAAAATCGAAACTGTCTTATATTATTAATTAAAAATAATGGAATGAACAGTAAATAAAATCGAAGATTACATAATTCAATTATTCATTACAATGAATTATCAAAATTTGAAATAACATATAAATATTAAAAGTAATGAAATAATTGTATTCTTAAATAACCAAAAGTTTAGGCCCTTTTGCTATTCGGTATACCAAGATTGACAACTATTACACTTCAATAATTAATTTATGGATATGGGAATGGTCAGAACAATAGGTAGGTAATCAAACCAAATTAAAGAATACAACTAATTAAATTTAGGAAGACTCAAAATATTTAATTGGAAACCGAATTAAATTCGATAGACCAAATAAGGAAAGGGTCAAAATAATAATTAGGGAAGCCAAACCAAATTTGAAAACAAAAACTGCAGATTATAAATCAGTCAAAAAAAGGAGGGGTTAAAATAACAAGTGGGAACCAAATTAATTCAGATAACAAAATTCAAATGATGATAATTTTATTTATTAATTAATCCAAAAAAGGAAAAATCCTGTGGTTGCACTAGAAGAAATGAAAATACAAAACTTAAAAAAGAATGGTGCAAGTTCAAAGGAATTCATCCTCCAATGAATTTACAAAATAATCCTCTTACCAGATATTATTTTGAAAATTAGGAAATTATGTTGAGGGAATCAGAATTGGAACAGGAACAAGGTTAAAATAAAATAACTAAATTAAAATTAAATGGATAAAAGAGTTTCTTCAAACTTGCTAGAAGTATACAATAAAGCCTTCTAAGGAGATGGAAAAAGTCTTGTGTCCCAAAATTTGTAAAATAAGTAAATAAGTCATGAAGTTGGCAGCATATCGGAGTGGGAATATTGAAATGGCTGGATTTAGAATTTCTTCGGGAAATATCCAGATTATCCTTAATTTTTATGGAAAATCCAACCTGGGCTCAGCAACGATACATATATTTGAAAAAAAATGAAATAGGAACGCGAATCAGTTTTTAAATAATAAAATTATAGAATACAAAATCTCAATCTTGGAATACCGTGCAGTCTTCGAAATTATGAATGAGTCTTTAATTATAAAAATATTAAATTGATAAATTAATATAACATTTGTGAGTTGCAAAATTATAAAAATTTTACAACGTCAAAGCACTGAAGATATTCTTTTAAATTTAGTTGATTTTCACCTCACTAGAGAGGAAATGACGTCAAATATCATTTGTTACAAGGGTAACTTGAAAGGTTTTTCATATTAGAAGCGTGACGAAAATGATCCCATCTTTTTTCCATGACGTAGGTTGGAGATCCCTAATATTAGTGGAATTTACGACCTCTATTCTTTTCTAAAACGAAATATTACTCACACCTTTTCTACTCAATGTCCTTCTAATCGCTGGTCAATTGCTTCAATATCACTTAACGCGAAACAACGCATTCGAGGAACAGAAACCAGTGTGAAGGGCATTTTTTTATATTTAGAACTCTTTTCACTAAAACAAGAGAGATTATTACTGGAAAGAAATCTTACATGAAATTCTAGAAAAGTTACAGTTGATTTTATAATGTGCAATTTTTCGAAGTGTACTCTGATAGAATTGCTAATTTTCATTATTGTAATAAATTCGTTCTCTTTTATTTTTCTGTTTGACTTAAAATTTTTAGAATTCCTTCAATCATTGGAATTTGTTGACAACGTTACTTTCAGATCATCTTCTTGTACCTTACAGATATTTAAGGGAATAGAAGTAATACAGAGATACTTTTTTCAATTTCTTGACCGATTCGAACACAGGCTTTAATTTCCCTGGAGTAGGAAAAATGGAGAAAGTTGTCGAGTTACGTTTCTCAAGAGAAGATTATTTATGTCCCGTCTCGTCCAGTGTGAAGGGTCGTTTTATAAATTGATGAAAACCTTAATCGAAAGTATGAAAACGAACGTTTTTTATTAATAAGGGTTAGCCCATTATCCAAATCGTCTAAATACTAAAACATTTTGTGAGAAAACAGAGAGTTGTAGGAGAACTTTTTTTGTATAAATAGAAAATTTCATTTTCGGGCTCAACTGGGCAGCCTAGTTAAGAAAAATTGAAATTGATTAACTAATGTTTTTAATTAGGGAAGAGATGCCTAAGAACGGCCATCCTCCTAAGACGGGCCCCCTGCATTTTTTTTATAAACATTTTTTTCAACAATTCAAGTAAAATAACAAAAGCAGGAAGCAAAAATCCTTTTAGCACTTTGGATTACGAATTCTTACCTACTTTAGAAGTCCCAATTCAGAAGTTTGTGGTGATTTAAAATTGTGATTAGTTGTTATTTCATATAGATAATTTTCTAAGCTTTAAATCTGTTACGTGCTTTTTTATTAATTTTTGTGTTGTTTAAAAAAATAATGTGAAAACTAAAAACCGTAGAAGATGCGTAATTTCTAAGACGGACCCCGTTCTGGCTAGAAACTACAGATAAAAGCGTAACCTGTTTTACCTTCAGAGTAGCAGCTGATTCAGCCGGTAAAAGCAGAAATTTAAATTTTCCACCAATCAGAGACAATCTCTTCTAATCTTACCTAACAGTTTCTGCTCTTAGATCACTAACACTAATCTCTTTAAAATATTTTGCTTCTTTGCATTGAATCAATGAAGTCTCGTTCCAAGGTTAATAATATATGTAATTTTACAACTTTTCGTAAGTATTTAGTTTCTTTTACGTTTTTTCATGCTTTTTCTATACGCGACCCTATTTGATGCTTATTTCACGACTTATAATGTATTTTTCATGTATGATGCGTCACAAAGGTACATAATTGTTTGAACAATGTACGGCGAACTCAGTTTATCGATATCAAGTACTGAATAAAATTATATTTATAGTTTTGAAAAGGAGCCCGTCTTAGGAAACCAGGTTCCTAAGACGGGCCATTTGACAGATTTTTTAGAACATCAAAATTTATTACCTTTAAACATTTCCTCAACCTTTAGGCATATGCACTTCATGAAACAAACATCAAATTATAATGCTAGCAGTCGCTTTTACTTCTGAAGTTAACTAAGATCGAAATCTCTCCCCTACATGAGGGGCTGAATACATTCCAATCCAAATTCTGAAATTTTCTCAATTATTCCGATTTTTAATTATTAAAACTTCTGTTAATAAGGCCGATCAGTGTTTTATTTTTTTCTCGGACTTATATCGTCCATAGAACGCACATAGTGGGCAAACAAGCCTGGCCCTATCAAGTAACCCCAGTTATAAGCAGAGAGACAAAATGTCTGCTTTGGTCTGCTGATATTAACATCGCTAAATTGACTGTAAACTACATCACATCAGAAATAAATTTCGATCGGTAAAGCTATAATAAAAAAAGCAGTGCGAATGATAAATGACGTCTATGTGTTGAAAAATATCGAGCTATTGAAACAAGAGTTGAAGAAACATTTGAAGAAAACTCGAGTGCTGATGACGATGGTGAGTTATTTTAAATCACAATTATAATAATAATAATAATCAGAAAAACTTGAGTATTGAATTTTAATCATTATTATATACCATATACTACAAGGTCAAAATTTGAACCAGAAAAATATTTAATGTTTTTCAATAAAGCTGTTAAAAGACCTTATGGTAATATATAAAAGTATATAGTAATATGCTTAGACTTGATTATTGTTCATTTTTGAACATGTTCAGGATGTCAAAACTGACGAAATTTTAGAAATTCCCAAACAGGAGAGTTTCGAGGATAAAAATTATACCGAGCAGTATTCAGATTTAGCGAATGTTCCAAAAGTATAAGCAGGTAATAAATAATTTCACATTAAAATTAATAACTTTAAGAATATATAAAAATTTGAGGAAGGCACTTTGAAATACTAAAATACAAAAATTATATTTTAGTCAACACCGACAAGAAAAAATTGATTATTTTAGTGTTTCAAAGTGCCCGCCAAACTTCTATTAGCTGCTCCAGTCCAAACGCACTGCACAAACTCCGATCCGCAAACCTATCTTTCTCCTACGATTCTATGGGGACGGCGATTTGTCAAGCTTAATGCTTTAAACTGAAAACTCTTCGAATGCGGTGTCAATGACTGATAAAATGCGAATAGCAGACGACACCGCCGTTATAACCGGCGTCTGATGTGTCTCCACGCTCACTAGCGCTCCTAACGGCCTCAAGTGTCAGTCGCCGTCGCCACAGTCAATCAGCTGTCAGCAGTCACACGCGCCATTTTATGCTTAGCTTATGTAGTTTTGTGTCAGTCGGATAATCTAAGAAACAAAGAGTAAGAAGGTACAATTTACTATTTAGTAATATGTATATGATTTCAGAAATAATTTTTCACGTATGTTAGCATTGAAATTTCTTTCTTCAAGATGGACGTGAATGTGAATTTTGAAGATGAAGATATGGATGACCAAATTTCTTTGGGGTCTAAAGTGAATTACAGATAAGAGGAAGATGGAAACGTTTACTAGAATTTACTATATGAAGAGACCTCATTTTGACGCATATATACAGGAAAATTATTCATAAAACTAGACACAGCTTTTTAAAATTTGGAACTAAATTTTATTTCTTAATTTAAATTTATCTGGATTTAAATCTTTTTTCCTAAAATGAGCAGAAAATAAATAGTTCTATTCAATATCAACATGATGTATAGTATAAGTCTATAAATTTAAAAGCATCTTGTTTTAAGAGAGTAGCGTCATTATTCTTAATATAGAGTTATAGACTTCTTCAGTATGTTGAAATTCTCTAGAGAGTAAGTATACATAAATAATTTAATTTAACATCGTACTCAAAAAGACTATGTCATTTATAAATACATGCATCGTTACATTTAAATTTAAATAAATTTTAAGGCCTCAGTGGATTTAAAATGCACCGAAAAGGCCTAGAGGGCCTTTTGGCCTTGTAAATTTTGATTAAATTTTACATTATCCCAGGCTAAAACCAAAAGCGACCTAATTTATAAAATGAAGAGCAAAGGTTGCAAATTTTTCCTCATACGATACAAAAATAAGGTGGAAATTTCCCTTGAAAATGAGCCCAGGAACATTAAGAAAGGTTGCCGGCTTCGAAAGTTGTTAATTATTCAAAAAACCATTAAACTGATCCTCTTTTTTCTCAAAATTAGAAGAACTAATGTAAGTAATGAGAAAAATGTGATCTCGGAGTTTCTACGATCCATATTACATATGCTCCCAGGACAACCAATTTCAACCAAGTTGACAACCAAATTCTTAAAGCTAATTGTAATTTTTTTTATTCCTAATACCATCTTTAGAAGTTTAATATGATCGCAAGAGAAAATTATTTAGTTTTTGACCTTTTTTTCAGCGTTTTAAAACTCATTTATTTAAGATCTGAACAAAAAGGCGAAATAATTACCATTTGCTCTCAGGTTTTAATAGCATACCTCCTATTTAATAAAAAGCTTCATAAAATGGAAGGTCGTATCATATTTTTTAGTCGAAATATTTTTGATCAGCTGTTTTTACATAACAATACTTACAGAATTAAGCTTAGCTTTAAAGAAAAGTAATGTTAAAATATATAAATATCTTTTTTTCCAAAGGCTACGAAATTACAATTAACACCAAAATGTAATTGGAAGCACCCTTTAGTTGAGGTTTCTTCAGCCACTCTGCTTTATACTTATGAATCCTTTATTTAAGTAAGTTTTAGTTTCTGCTTCCTTCCTGCAAATATGGATGTCCTAACTGTTTTTTTTATGTAAATGCAAGTTAATTCAAAATGTAATTTTTGAAGTTTACGAGTAGCATTTTTGTGTGTATTTGAAATGCAATTATACAGCTTGCACTAATTTTATCTTTGAAAAAAATTCTCTCTAAGATTATAAGAGTCCATCTGATACCTTTCGCGGTAAAATATTAAGACCTCCTCAAATTATAACTTTATTATGTCAATTTTGTAGGCGATAATTATATAAATTGAATTGGTATCATAATCATAGTTGCTAAGTTAAATATCTAAAAAGGAACTTTCGATTTTCAATTATAAAAGGAACTTAATATAAAAAGAACATTCATTTTTAACGAAACCTGAACTTTGAAATTTTTAATTTAAATAGTCCTCAATTTTCCAACGGAAGTGATGGGTCACACTGCACAGTAGGGTAGAATGGTCAAAATATTTCCAAAAGTCCTATTTATTAAGTTTACCATATCAACTTAAAATTCTTAAAATTGCATTCTAATATAACCAGTCAATCATATGGTACAATATTTTTAATTAGTATTAATTTTTAACTCGTTTTTTAGCTAAAGAAACACGACCCGATAATAGGTATGTATTCGCAAGTTTTCTATTTCTAGTTTTAACACCTTGACACTCAATATTAACATTATGAAAACGATTAAATCTAACAGAATTAATAAGCGCCGGAAAATGTCTGTAAGATAAACCGAACTTTCTACACTTCCATTATGATCTTTATTTTAAACTCTGAAAATTTTTGTATGTTTTCTTGCGGTATTTGAAGTTATTGTGAAAGTTTTAACCAATTAACCTTCAAAATTCTTTTCAAAAATAACTCACTCCATTATATTTTCAAAAAGTGACAAAGCAGAATTAAATGAGATAAACTAGTCTTTGCCCAAACCTTTAATAAAAATAGTTATTTTATTAGTAAAAATTACATTTTTACTATCAAAACTGTAGATTTTGTGTGATGCTTATGTGAATTTGAACTCAGATAAGGTAAATCACTTAATTCACAATATTAAAATTCATTATTTATTTCAATTTCCATATTATTTAACCTTTAAAAATTTTAACATGTATTTTTAAATATCTTGAACATTTAATAAATTTAATCAATAATTTTTCTCTCGTATACGCCTACTACGGTTAAATTGTGAATTTTTTATATTAATTGTAGATGGCATTTGGGCGGTATTAATGAGGAAGATTTAGAGAGTATTAGCGATTTTTTTTTAAAGTGCCTAATGTGCATTAATAATGTGACTAATGTTCTTTTGAATTCAAAAGGATTCGATGCAATTTTCCAGAATTCCAAGTCTTTCTTAACGAATTCAGGATAAATTCATGAGAATTCAGAGTGAATTCAAAACAAATCATGTTCAATTCAAAAGAATTCTTATAAATAGAAAAAAATCCGAGAAATTCCACTGATTTTAGTAAAATGGAAGTGAATTTAGAACAATTTAACAGAATTCAAGAGACTTCAATACAATTCAAAGGAATTTCAGTCAATTGAACCAAACTTAAAAAATCAAAAAATTTCCTTCGATTTAAGTAAAATGGAAGTGAACAGAATTCAGGGCGAGTTCAACAGAATTTAAGTAAATTAAAAAAAAAAATCGAAAAATAAAAAAAACAATGAATTGAATAATATATAAGTGAATTTAGAGGAATTACATAGAAATAGGAATTCGAGGAAAAGCATAAAAATGTAGGTGAATTGGAAACAATCTAAAAACATTTAAAAAATTCATTAAATTCATCAAATTTGGAGATATGAATTTAGAAAAATTCAAGGGAATTCAAGAAAATTTAATCAAATTTATACGAATTCAAGATGAATTTAAAAGAATTAAAGGTGAATTCGGAATATTTCAAGTCATGCGAATGCAAACAATTTTTTTTATTCCAAAAAATTCCATTGAATTCAGATAAATGGAAGTCAAATGAATAATAATAAAATAATAATAATAATAAAATAAATAATTAATAAAATAAGTCAGATAAATAGAATTCAAGGTGAATTCAAAAGTCTTCAGGACGAATTAAAAAAAATTGAAAATTCAAAAAGGATCCATTCAATTCAGTGGATTTCAAGGGAATTCCGAAGAATTCAAAGGAATTCAAAAGAATTTAAGCAAATTCAGGAATAGGTATAGACCTGAATTCTTTAGCGGTTGAACTTTGGGTTCTCTGTTATAAACTATTGAGAAAAAGTAAGTAAAGTGATCATTTCATGATGAAAAGTGACTATAGTGACTTTATCTTTAAAAAGTGGTCAAAAAGTGATTCGAAAAAAATAATTACCTAAAAGTAACTGTGTGGAAGCCTTGTACACCCGCAATTTCGAATATTACATTTTTAATGCGGGATTCGAAATTAACGACCTCAAAAACATATAATAACTGCATTTTCGTTACATTTTAATTAGTTTATGACTTTTGGCCGCATTTTAAGGATTCTTTCTGAACAGGGAGATAATATTTATCACAAAATTAAAAACGAACATAAAAAATTCCCGATTTTCGAAAAAAATTGAGGCTGCATCCCGTTGCTCAAAATTATAGGTTTATTCCGGGTTTTTTCTGGTCACTGGCCACCCTGGACCTCTGACAAAATTCTGCTTCGAATAAGACCCCAAAACAATGCAAAAAAAGTTCTCTAACAATGGGGACAAGAACAATGTGTCAAGGGATGAAAGGGGAAGGATAGGTAGCATTAGGGGTATAGGAAGAAATAGGGGAAGGGAACGAAATGGGTATATGAGGGGGTAAGGAAGATATTGTGGGGGTGAGAGGGACGTAAGGCAGAGTGATGTTGAGCGTAGATGGATAGATGACACGAAAAGAGGAAAAAGAGGGTCAGTTGAGGAGGACAGGAATTGGGAGAGAAGTTCGAGGAGGCAAAAGGTTAGAGTGAGAGGCTCTAGTAGAATGGGAGGGGTATATGTATTAGAAAGAACAGAGAATGGGAAGACGGGGTAAAGGATATAGGGGTGGAGAGAAGAGGGATGAGGTTAGAGGGTTGGGAAGAGATGGAGTGAGTAGAAAAGAGGAAGAGTATGTGGGTGGGTACAGTGAATGGGAAAAGGGTGATGAGAATAAGGAAGATGTGATGAGAATAAGGAAGGTGTGATGAGAATAAGGAAGGGGCGGGTGGTTGTGAAGGGTAGAGGGATGGGGAGAGATAGGCTGAGTAGAAAAGAGGACGGGTATATAGATATGTATAGAGAATGGGAAAGTGAATGATTAATATCCGGGAGGAAATATAATAAGGGAAGAGGCGGATATTTGAGGATGCCTGAGGATGTCTAGTTAGGGAAAGAGGGTCGAGTAGGTAAAAGAAGTAATATAGGGGGTGGTATGGGAATTCGGAGAGAAAGAGGTATAAAGGAGAAATAAAGTGGTGGGAGGAGGTATTGGATATAGGGGAAAGATAGAATGAAAGGAGGGGTGGATATCTGAGAGGGAAGGAAGTGGTTAGGGGTGAAAAGAGGAGAAGGGTTTAGTGGTATAGCGGGATACGGAAAGAGGGTTAAAGGGGGGTGAAAGTAAGAGGGAGTCGCGGGAAAAAGTATCAAGAAAGGATTAGTATGTTCACCTTAATGATAATGGATTGCCGCCCGCTTCACGAACTGATATATTTCGCGTTTTGGTTGTGAGGCAAAATTACAATACTGGTATTGGAAGGTGAAATTGCAATACGTGTATTGTAATTTCGAAGAATGCGTGCCGGTTATCATAAAAGTATTGCAATTTCACGCTACAATACCGGAATTGTAATTTTGCCTTGCACTCACTCCAGTCCGTCTGGCGCAGGGCTGTCCAGAGAGGGGAAATTCCAAAATTTTCCTCGAAACTGCTTATTTGCCAGATGTAAGTTTTCCACCTCCACTCTCCAGTTCCCATTCAACTTTACGAAAGCGACCACCACCCGAGGTCTATCGAGCTGAGCACAGAGAAGTGGTGCTGGAAGTGTAACATGTGGCTTTAGAGCAATCTTCTCCTCTCTGGACAGGTTGGGTCCAGTGTATGAGTGACCTTCTATTTAAGTAAGATGAGAATTGAGCGGTTGGGTGCAAGTACAGCCTACTTGCATTTTTAGAAGTCACTTGTTTTTCATTTGTTCTCCATGAAGTTATGTGCAAAACAAATGAAAAGTAGGCTGCTCTTGCACTAAACCGCTTTTATTATCAAAATACCAGACATAACAGTCCAAAATTCCAAGAGATGAATTTTCAACCCAGAAAAGAACAAAATTTTAACAACAAAAATTAATTTTTTACCAAAGAGTTGCAAGCCAAAATGAAACTTTTTGGTTGATTTTCAACCAAGAAAGATGAATTTGCAGCCAAGAATGATGACTTTTCTACAATAAAAGATGAATGTTCAATCCAAAAGAACGAATTTTCAACGATACAGTTGAATTTATGACCAAAAAATATAGCTTTAAGAGAATGGTTGAATTTGCAGCAAAATTATTAAACTTTCAACAAAATAGATGAATTTAAATCAAATAGCTGAATTTTTGACCTACAAAGATGAATTTTCAACAAAGAAGATTAATTATTTACCCAATAATACGAGTTTTCAAAAAGGAGTTAAAGTTTCAAGCTAAAAAGTCAATTTTTTTGAAAAACAGTTGACTTTTAAATCGGAAAAGATGAATTTTCAATGAGAAAGATGAATTTTTAACAGAGAATATCAATTATCTACCCAGAAAGACAAATTTTCAGCAAGTGAGTTAAGTTTCTTAGCTGAAAAGTCGAATGTTTCAGAAAATAGTAGAGTTTCAAACCGGAACAGATGAATTTTCAACAAGAAAGTTATTATACAATCAAGAAGGATGAATTTTCAATCAAAAAGTGAGATAGTTACATTTTGAGTAGAAATATTAATTTCGAGCCGAATATAAAACGAATTTTCAACAAAATATTTCAACTTTCATCCAAAGAGATTTTCAACAAATTAAAAAAAAAAGGAGATTTTCAAAAAAATATTTCAACTTTCATCCAAAGGGAAGAAGATTCAACTAAAATGGAATATTCAAATTTTTGATTGAAAAAATTAATTTTCAACCAAAAATTAAACGAATTTTCAGTAGTTAAATTTTCAACCAAGGAGATGAATCTTCAACCAAAAAATGAGTTTTTAAGAAAGTAGCACAACTTTCAACCAAGTAGTTGCATTTTTGACAGAAAAGATGGATTTTTAACTCAATAGTGGGATCCTCAACTCGAAAAATGAATTGTCAACAAAAAAGATTAATTTCCTACCCAAAAAGACGAATTTTCAACAATGACACGAATTTTGTACCAAATAGTTGAATTTTCAACTCATAAATGATCAATTTTCAACCAAAAATGGAATAGTTAAATTTTCAGACAACAAAATTATTTTTTAGCCAAATAAACAACGAATTTTCAATGAAATAGTTGAATTTTTAATCAAGAAGATGAATTTTCATCTGAAATAATGAATCGTCAACCAAAAAAATGATTCTTGTACCAAAAAAGTAGTTCTACTTTTAACCAAGTAGTTGAATTTTCAACCAAAAAAGATGAATTCTCAACGGAAAATGTAATAGTTGACATTTCAACAAAAAAAGATTTACATTTTAAATGAAAAACAATTGATTTCGACCAAAAAAAGTAGAATTTTCAATAAAATAGTTAAAGGGTCAACTAAAACATATTAATTATCAACCAAAAAGTGGCCTTTTTAACCGAACTTTTGAATGTTGAATTTTTAATCCGAAAATATGAATTTTTAACAAGAAAGTTAATTTCCAATTAAATAATTAAATTTGCAACCAAATAGTTGAATTTTCTACCAAACTATTAAATTTACAAGCCAAAAAGACGAATATTCTACAAACCACTTCAATTTTGACACGAAAATATGAATTTTTAACAAAAAAATGAATTTTCAACAAAATAGTTGAATTTGCAATCAAAACAGATGAATTCTTCACCAAACAGTTGCCTTTTTTAGCAAAAAGATGAAATTTGTACGAAAAAAGATAAATTTTCAAACCAAAAAGACGTATTTTTGACAAAGGAGTTGAATTTTCAACCCGAAAATAAATTTTTTCGACAAAAACTTAATTTACAACCAAACACTTAAATTTTCAACCAAATAGTTGAATTTTTCACTACACTATTAAAATTTCTAGCCAGAAAGACGAATATTCTACAAACAATTGACTTTCAAATCCGAAAATATGAATTTTCAAGAAGAAAGTTAATTTTCAACTAAATAGTTGAATCTTGAACCAAATATATAAATTTTCTAAAAAACACTTGAATTCTCAACCAAAACAGATTAATTTTCTACCAAGCGGCTGCATTTTTAACCATAAAAGATGGGATATCTACCAAAAGAAATGAATTTTCAAACCAAAAAGACGAATTTCCAACAAAAGAGTTGAATTTTCATTAAAAAAAGTTTATTTACAACCAAACACTTCAGTTGTCAACCGAATAGCTGAATTTTTTACCAAACTATTGAAATTTCAAGCAAAGAAGGCAAATATTCCATTAAACAGTTGTATTTCAAACACGAAAATATGAATTTTCAACAAGAAGGTTAATTATTTTACCCATTTAGGCATTTACAAGGACTGAAAAAACATTATTTAAAAAAAAATTCGCGAAATTGTATACATATTTCGATTTTTTGTGTTGATTGCTTAAAATTTAACCATTCACGAGTGGATAGTGAAAGATTATTCCAGTATTATGTAATGCTTTGAATTTGAAAGGATGTAGGGTCGATTGTTCTAAGAATTGTAGTCATTAAAACGGGAAAATCTGTAAATCACTGGAAAATACCTGGATCTATCAGGTAAATTTTGTCCAGGATTTGAGTAGATACCCTGTGAAGTAAATATATATTTGCTCTAATTATATACTGTCTTACGAGAAAAATATGCTTTCAATTACTTGGACTTCTTTTATCATTTGAATTTAGCGCCCTTTCTCATTCAAGACGATACATTTTCGCGCGAAATTTAAATACTGTAATTATTATTTGAGTGATTTGTAATAACTTTGGTTATTTTAGCGATTGAAACTTGAAATAAGACATAAAATATAAGCAGGAACACAGTTTTGCTTTTAAAATTATAGCACTTTCCACTGGCTCACACTTTTGTTACACTTCGTGTAGCTTTTACACCAATGAAAATAAATGTTAGTTTGCTGCCACGTGCAGTTCGCTGCAGCTAACACAGCTCCATGGAAAAAAAGTTTTAACCCCAGAAACCAGAATAGGATTACCCTACGTTGTTGAGGTCGCTGAATCCGAATCCGGAGCCGGTTTGGCTCCATCACGTCACATTTCGTCCCTAACCTCAAAACACATGGAAAATCGCTGATTTCAGGCGAAACATGATTCCCGTCTATGAAAAGTGGTCATATTTTATGTGATCGAGGTCGCTGAGTACGAATCTGGAGTCTTTGTGGTTCTATGGCGTCACACTTCGTCCCTTACCTCAAGAAAATGTGGCAAATTGGTAATTTTATGTAAAACATGCATTTTTTTAAGGCAAAGTGGTCATATTCTATTCGAGGTTTGCAGATAACAACCGTGCAAACCAGCATTTCGCACGTTCTCGCACTGTATAATTATATGTTTGATCCCACAGTGATATCAGGTGATGCAAGCATCTTTGTTATTTTGATAATGCTGAACGAGATTTTCTCTAAGTATGATCTTATTGCTTAAACGAGTGACGAAATTCTGCTTCTCCGACAGATTCTGTGAGCGATGACAACTGCCCTGAAAGGGGATGTGTAGAATGATTCGTATCACTATCTGTTGGAGTTACGAAGCCAGTAGGAGCGTACTGCCTTACAGGAGGGCTTAAGGGTGTGAGGATGTAGCCGTAGTGTGTCCGACGTGGAGTTGACTTTATCCTCGTCAAAGTCGGAGAGCCCTCATACTTAGCCTTGGGGAGGTATGAGGGTTATCACCCCCAGGACGGCAGACTCACTCGCGATCGGACCAGGATCCATAATATGTGGGTCTATCATATACTCATGGCATTTACGAATAAAACCAAAAAATCCTCAACTCAGCAATCTAAAGGTACTAAATCACAAGTTGATCTTGAAGCTACCACCTCAAAACATCATTATAAAAGAGACCTTGATTCATTCTGCTACGTATGCAGTGAATTCTATCCACCAAAAACTTTTAGGAAAATTTCTAAGCAGATCAGAACGATTTACGAAGATTGTTATGATCTCGCGATTGCTGATCAAGATGAAGAATGGGTGCCAGATAAAATATGCGATTATTGTAGATCACAATTGACTCGTTGGCAAAAAAGTTAAAATATTGAAGATCTGAAATTAAAAAGTCCAAATTCATGGGCAGACCCCACTTGAAAGAGGATTGCTATTTCTGCAAGAACGATGTAACTGGATTCAACAAAAAAATAAAAGAAGCATTGCTTTCGTTGATGTTCCGACAGTAATAAGACCCATCAAGATGTGCAATACAGATG